>CANXYC011185419.1:0-28336 GCA_948193065.1 Aleurites moluccanus
AATATTTTTTAAAAATATTTTTATTTTATTTTTTAAAAAATAACAAATAACAAATAAAAATATTTTTTAAAAAATATTTTTTAATTTTTATTTTTAAATTTGTCAAAAATATGAAAATGAATTTTTTATTTGTATTAAAAATTTTAAGAAGAAATAATTTAATTAATAATTTAATTTCTTCTTAAATTATTTTTTAAAATAAAAAAATAACAAATAAAAAATATTTTATAAAAAATATTTTTGTTTATTTTTTATTTTAAAATTTGTCAAAAATATGAAAATAAATTTTTTAACCTTAAAAAAAATTAAAACAAAAATAGAATGTAATTAATTAAAAATAAAGAATAAGGGCATTTTGGTCTTTTTACTATTCTTATAAGGTTGACTAACAGTTGACTAACGACAAAATTAGACGGAAGGGTCTAGTAGTATATTATGACATTCGTCAGAGGGGAGTTAGTGTATTTTTGAAAAGTCAGGGGGAAATTAGTGTATTTTTGAAAAGTCAGGGGGAACTTAGTGTAATGGGTCACTCAACAGAGGGAAATTGCAATTAACCCTTATTATTATTTTAGGTGCCGTTTGGTTTAATTGTTCATAGCAAACTAATAATTGTTAATTGTTGTTGATAACTTATTATCATAAATATTTGGTAAAATTACTTAATAATCATTAAAAATAAATATTTACTTAATAACCATCAAAAATAAATATTTATATATACTTTTTTATTTAAATATTATTTTTAATAGGACAATTTAATTTTTTTACTTAAATAATCATGAACTTTTTCGAAAAAATTTCAAATTATTACTTTTATAAATAATCATTGTTTTATTATTTAACGGTTAACAGTTATTATTAACAAAACAGATTTAATATAGTTTTTAGAAACTAAAAAACTAAAAACTGCATTAAATTTTTTTATCAAACATCCACTTAATTTTTCTTATCTTGAGTTAGTTTAATTAATTTCTAATTAATTAAGTTGTCACATATTCAATTTTGGGTAAAATAAAATATATTGCAGGAAGGGATAGCAATAGGAAGAAGCTTTGCCATAATGAAAAATGAACAAGTTGATGGGAACAAGGAGATGATAGCTTTTGGAGTCATGAATATTGTTGGCTCCTTCACTTCTTGCTATTTAACCACTGGTATATACAATTTTTTTTAAAAGAAATGTTATTTCGCTAATTCTACATGATAAATATTTTCGAGTGACTATTAGTCTAATTGAAAATTTTAACTAATACATTAATTACCAAATAATTTAAATTTACTCCTTATTAATTAATTAAATTTCAAACAAAATTTTTGAAAGGTACAAATAGCAATAAAGTTGAACTTAGCAATTCTTAATTATAATTTTTTTATTTTATTTTATTTGCAGGGCCATTTTCGAAAACTGCAGTGAATTTCAATTCAGGGTGCAGGACAGCAATGTCTAACGTAGTAATGGCAATTTGCATGATGTTTACACTATTATTCTTGGCTCCTCTCTTTGCTTACACCCCTCTTGTTGCTCTATCTGCCATTATTATATCTGCAATGCTTGGACTTATCGATTACGAGGAAATTTATCACTTGTTCAAGGTTGACAAGTTCGATTTCCTCATTTGTATCACTGCTTTTCTTGGTGTTGCCTTCATAAGCATGGTCTACGGTCTCATGATGTCGGTAAGAAACTAATAATTTATATATAACATCTCGGAGAAATTTTATAGATTTGTTTGAATTTAAATTGTTGTTAAGAAAAAATATTATATTAATAATATTAATCAAATATCATTAAAAATGAATTTTACTTATTTTATTTCAATATTAAAGTTAAAAAGACTTTTTATATTCAATTCAATCAAATACTTGATCTGATTCCTTCATTCACTAGTATAGTAGAAGTTTCATGAATAAAATGAAAATTTTTGTTTAATTAATGTTTTGTTTTTTGGGGTTTTTTGAATTTCAGGTTGGGCTTGCTTTGTTGAGGGCACTTCTATATGCAGCAAGGCCTGCAACTTGTAAGCTTGAAAAAATACGAGACTCAAATTTGTATCGTGACACAGAGCAGTACCCTGGATTGACAAGGATTCCAGGAGTTCTTGCCTTACAACTTGGTTCCCCTATTTACTTTGCAAATTCCAATTACATAAGAGAAAGGTATGTATACATAATTACATATAATAATAATAATCATTTGTTTTTGCATATGCTACTTTATTATATATTATACCAACAGAATATTAAAGATGAAAAAATTAATCTAAACTTTGATTATTTTTGGAATTTTGAATAGAATTTTTCGATGGATTCAAGAGGAAGAGGAAATTTCAGAATCTAAGGGGTCTATTGTGGAACATCTTTTACTAGATTTATCAGGTACAAATAATTTCACTATTTGATAATAAATTTCAATTTTGAGATAAATTTTTTAGTACTAAAATATAATTTTGCAGGTGTTACATCCATTGATACTACAGGCATCGAGACTTTGATTGAAATACACAAAATGTTAGATGCAAAAAACATTAAGGTGAAAATCAATTATCATCTTCTTTTTCTGTTTATATTAATTAAAAACAAAGAAAAATACTAATATATGTTTATTCATTATTCATGCAGATGGCGATTATAAATCCTAGATTGGATGTTATGGAGAAAATGATAAGGTCACACTTTGTAGACAAGATTGGGAAGGAATCTATATTTTTGTGCATTGAAGATGCAGTTGAAGCAAGTATATTTTCACTATCCAAAGAAAAACAATAACAATTAACAGGACAATTGGATTTCTTCTAGTGGAATGGATGATTATCACATCCAATAATATTTTCTAGAAAAAATTTCTTACTAGGTTTGATTGTAAGCAAGAGCGGGTTGCTCACAGGTTTTTAAGTTGTAATGCCTTTTAACTTGTATGTGTGTATATATACATACAAAAATATGTATGTATATATACATTATAAATAAATGAAATACATACACATACATTCAGTGGTATTAGAGTCCTGGGGGTTGTGTGTGAGAGAGTGAACAGTGTCTTGACTCATTAGAGAAAATAAACAGAAGACAAATAGGATTACTATTTAAATAAGCTGTTAGATTTGGATACAGTTGTAAGTTCCGTTGTGAGCCGATGATAGGTATTTTAGAGCAATAATTCTGGTGGCCATATCTTAAGTTTATTTAGAAAATAATTTTATTTTCTATTATTTATTTTCAAAAATGAATTTAGATTTTTTTTTCTGTCAAACTATATCTTTTTCAAACTCTTCTACTTCTGAATCTTCAGAATTCAAACGGATCATTAATAGTGAGGAAATCACTATAGAAGATTTTTCAAAACAAATTGATAACTGGGAAATCCCCAGAGTCCAAAAGAAATAGATTTATGAATTTTCAAAATTTTCTCTTTTCAAAACTGATTTTACAATCAAAATAGAGGAAAGAAATATCCAATTTTCAAAACCTTTTGAAAAAATTCATCTTTTGTCTTTAAAATCTCTTCAAAAACATAGGGAAAAATCCTATAAGTATATATATATATATATAGGATTAGTTTAGGTAGGTATAAAACCTTTAACTAGAGAAGGATTAGATACCTTCATCTTAACGGTCCTTAGAGATGCTAGGTTACAAACTTCCATGATTCTTTGTTAAGAACTGTAGAATCCAGCCTTAACAAAGGACCAATCAGCTTTAGCTATTATCCAAACATTACAGTCTCTTTGAATAATAAAAATATTTTAAAGAGCATTGTTCTTCAAATCAAAACTCATAATTATAAAATGTTTGACGGATTAATTCCAATTGTATTAATTTTCAAAATTCATTATAAAACAATGATCTCTGCTTTTGCTTCAAAACACATCCAACACTCGCCAAAATGAGAAACCCTTTTGCTTCAAACAGACTTTACAAAGGCCAATACAGTTATCCCCAAAACCATCCAGTGCAAAGATGTAACCTTACTAGAGGAATGGGTTTTAGAAGGAGTAACTCAACTAGAAATTCCAAAGCAACCTGAACCAAATTCAAACATGAAGAACATTATCTAGTTCTCAAATGGTAGAGTCAAACTCACATTTGACAGGAAATCAACCTCATCAAGATTTTCTGATACTGTCTCTACCTCTTCAACCATAGACATAGGACGAGTATCCAATCTGCCCTTTGTCATTTATGCCCCATATATGGAGCCAATACAAAGAATTCAAACAGTACAGCCTAGGTATTCTACATCTGATATATCCAGAAGTACCATAGAAATACCTAACTCTACTCTCTAAAATGTTGACTATCAAACCAATATACCCAGACCAGTGTATACCAATAGTCAACCACAAAACCAAGAAGAAGAACCTGAATCCCCACCTTCTTCACCAACACCTTCAGCTATCACACAAAATATTGAGCATGAGATCAATGTGATAGAAAAGAAATTTCAACTTGACAAAAATCTTCTGCAAAAAGATTTTTATTCAAAAAAGAATGAAGCCAAGAAAATTTAGTTTTTCTAAAACTACTTGAAAATCAGAAATGAAATCCGAAAAGAATATTATCAGTTTTGTAATGTTGTCCATATCCAAATGAAATTTTTTGATTGGTTTGAAATTTATGCTAAAAAGCATGAAATTGCATATCCTTTTTTCAAATCGAAGCATTCCAAAAAAATTGATCATTCAAAGAAGTCTGTGAATCCTGTCACTTCTAGGAATAAAACTCCAGAATGGAAGGTAGGTGATCAAACAGTCCAGTCTGAGCATCCACCACCTAGGGAGATTACAATTTCTGTAGGTTCAAACAGTAAAGTCACAGTTTCACCTTACAAAAAAGTCCAGGAAGATGATTCCAGGAACATCAAAAACATTGTTCAACAGAATAATTTTTCAAATGCCAACCTTCAAACCATAGGGAAACAGTTGACCATGATAGAAAACCACGTCTAAAAGTCAACCATTACTATTCCCCAAAATTCAAACTTAGCTGTTGCCGCCAGAACTACAATTTTAGAAAAATCTATAGAACAAAAGCTTAAGAATCCTGTTTTCAAGCCATATCAGGTTTCCAAGCCTAGTTAACAGCAATTTCATACAAACAAACTTGAGTTTGTCCAAGCCATTAAGGATCAACTGAGTAAAATATGTCAAAGCTCCATAGGTCAAAATCTTGACTCAGAAACCTCTACTTCTAGACAAGAAGTACCCGAGACTCCTCAAACAAAGTCCAGGAATATTAATGTCATTGACCAAACTCAAACCACTTTTGATGAAGAATTAGAAGCTTTCAAACAGGAAGAAATTCCTTAAATCAACATATTGACTTGGCAAAGTCAAAGTTATGTCCCCAGAATCACAACACCAGATTTAGGGATAGAAAACAGACCTAATGCCTTAGTTCAATCTCATTTCAATGCTTCGTCTGTTTATGAGTGGAATTTAGATGGAATGTCTGAATACAACATCCTTAGCCTACTCCAACAGATGACTATGGCAGCTAATGCCTACAGAATCCAACTAGAAACCTCTGACAAACCCATAGTTGAACTCCTGATAGTAAGATTTACAGGTCAGCTTAAGGGATGGTGGGATTACCATCTTACTTCCCAACAAAAACAAGAGATCCTAGATTCTATCCAAACTTTTGAAGACAAGACACCTATCTTAGATGATACAGGAAACCCAGTAGAAAATGTCGTAGCAACCCTAATACTGGCCATATCCCTTCATTTTGTAGGTGACCCTTCACACATGAAAGACAAAAATGCTGAGCTTCTTAGCAACCTTAAGTGCAAAAAGCTTAGCGACTTCCAAAATTACAAAAATACTTTCCTAACCAGAATTATGCTTAGGAAAGTTTCAAACCAGCCCTTCTGGAAAGAAAAATTTCTTACAAGTTTACCTAGAATCTTAGGTGAAAAGGTTAGGAATTATCTTAAACAAGCCTTTGGAGGACAAATACCTTATGACCAGTTTACCTACGGTGAACTAATTAGTTTAACCCAAAAGGAAAGTCTTAAGATTTTCCAAGACTTGAAACTTCAAAGACACCTTAAGTGGGAGATGAAACAAACTAGAAAGGAACTTGGTAGTTTCTGTAAACAGCTTGACCCAAACACTTCCCTTAGGTCTTCAAATACCTGTAGTGGTCAGTATAGCAAGAAGAAAGACCCTTATAGGAAATCCAAACCTTATCCAAAACATAGGAAGTCTTATCAGCCTAGTAAGGAGACTTACTATAGAAAACCCTCTTCTTCAAAGAAGAATTCAAAATCTTCTAGGAAATCTTCATCCAAATTTAAATCAAAGTCAAAATCTAGGATTGACTTCAAAGACATCACCTGCTACAAGTGTAGCAAAAAGGGACATACTTCCAGATTCTATAGGTTCAACTCTAGACTTCATGAATTAGGATTAGAACAAGATGTCATAGATAAAATCTCTGTCATTCTTGTAGAGTCCTCTGATTCTAAGTCTGAGTCTTCTAGCACTTCAGAAAATAGAAAGCCTATTCAAATAGATGAGTTAGTAACCTCTTCCTCATCCTTTAGTTTCAACACAGAGTCTAATTCAGATTCTGATCCTAATAAGGAATCCAAACAAGTTAATATGCTCACAAAAGATCAATAAGCAATTCTTGATGCAGTGAAGTATATTAATGATCAAAAAATTCAAAAAGAGTGCTTAGAAAAACTTCTGAGAACCGTCTTCTTAGAAGAAAAAACCCTAGAAAAGCCCTCTGTTCTTCCCTCTATCAGTAAGAATACCTATGATCTTACAGTCATCCTAGATAGAGGTAAGAAATCCAAAACTCCTAATGTCACCATTCAGGATCTTCAAAAACAAATCAAAGAAGTCAAATCTGAGCTTAGGGAACTCCAGGCCAAACAACAAAAGGATTTTGACTTTCTTCAAATTTTGATTTCAAAACAGGGAAATTTAACTGATTCAAATTCTGATTCTGATGATCAAATAGAGGAATTAAAGTCACAAAACCTGAAATATTTAGAAAAGGTTTCTAATATTCTAGAGAATTTTATAAATGTTCTCAAGGAAATTACTTCCAGAAAATATTTAATCCAAATTACAATTGTGTTTGCAAGAAATTTTTAACTTGAAACAATAGCATTATTTGATACAAGAGCTGACCTCAATTGTATCAAATATGATTTAGTTCCAAAATATTTTCATCAGAAAACCAATGAAAAGCTTTCAACTGCAAACAATTCAAAATTGGTCATTGGCGGGAAAACTGAAAAAACAGTAGTCAATACCAATATTACTTTAAAAAATATTTTTATTCTTGCAAAAAATTTATACCAGATGGTTAATTTGGGAACGTCATTTATCAACCTGATAACTCCCTATAAAGTGACTGATGATGGTATTTCTTTCAAAGCAAGAAATTCAAAGTTAGTTTTTTCTTTTATTGAAAAACCAAAAAAGAGAAATCTCAATCTTATAAAAGCCATTCTATTTATAATTTTGAGATTAATGCCTTAATTAAAGGAAAACAAATGCATCTGATGCATTTAAAGCAAGATGTGAATTTTCAAAGAATTCAAAACCAGCTTCAAACTGAGTTTATCCAAACTAAGATTTCAAATTGCCAAACTCAAATTGAGCAGGAAATCTAGTCTGATCTTCCAAATGCTTTTTGGAGCAGAAAACAACACATAGTTGATATGCCCTATGAAAATGAATTTGATGAAAGACAGATTCCAACCAAAGCCAAACCAATTCAAATGAATTCTGAATTAGAAATCCATTTTAAGTTAGAAATTCAGGATTTAGAATCTAAAGGTTTGATTTCAAAATCTAGGTCACCCTGGTCTTGTGCAGCTTTCTATGTCAATAAAAATAGTGAGATAGAAAGAGGAACACCTAGATTAGTAATCAATTACAAACCTTTAAACACTGCTTTAAAGTGGATTAGATATCCAATTCCAAACAAAAATAATTTGCTTTCAAAATTACATTCAACTTTCATCTTTTCAAATTTTGATATGAAATATGGTTTTTGGCAAATTTAAATTCATCCTAAGGATAGATACAAAACTGTATTTACCGTTCCCTTTGATCAATATGAATGGAATGTTATGTCATTTGGTCTAAAAAATGCTCCTTCAGAATTTTAAAGAATTATGAATGACATTTTTAATCCTTACTCAAAATTATGCATTGTCTACATTGATGATGTACTTATTTTTTCAAATTATGTTGATCAACATTTCAAACATCTACAAACATTTTTCCAAATAACTAAGAAAAATGGTTTAGCAGTTTCAAAATAAAAAATTTCTCTTTTCCAAACCCGTATTAGGTTTTTGGGACATTATATTTGTCAAGGAACCATAACACCCATTGAGAGATCCCTTGCATTTGCATCTAAGTTTCCAGACAAAATTTTAGATAAAACCCAACTGCAAAGGTTCTTAGAAAGTCTAAATTATGTTTTAGATTTTTGTCCAAACATTAACCATTTAGCAAAATCATTGCATGATAAGTTAAAGAAAAATCCAGTATCATGGTCAGACCAGCATACTAGGATTGTTCAAATAATCAAAAAATAAGTTTTAGAATTTTCATGTTTGCATATTGCAAATCCATTAGCTCCTAAGATAGTGGAAACTGATGCCTCAGAAATAGGCTTTGGTAAAATTTTAAAACAAATTCAAAATGGGCGAGAGTGCATAGTCCAATTTACATTTGTACATTGGAATAATTATCAGAAAAACTATTCTACAATTAAAAAAGAGATTTTATCCATTATGTTATGCATTTCAAAATTTCAAAGTGATCTTTTAAATCAAAAATTTCTTTTGCGCATTGATTGTAAGTCTACCAAAGAAGTTTTAAAAAAAGATATTCAAAACATTGCATCCAAACAGATTTTTGCCCGTTGGCAAGCAATCCTTTCCATATTTGATTTTGAAATTGAATATATAAAAGGAGATACAAATTTCATACTAGGTTTTCTGACTCGGTTTCTTCAAAACAGGCCGTAATGCCCCAGAAAAATAAAGACAAAGGAAAGAGCAAGGCCCAAGATCCAAATACTGCTGAGGAACCTACCCAAACCAGAGAAAATGATCCAAAACTAATTCTAAAACCATCTTTAGCCCAACCCATCAATTCATGGATGGATATGGTACTAGAAGATGAAGGCAAAGAGGCCAATCCTCAAAGGAGGCTCAAATCCAAAACTAGATTGAACAGCTCACCCAGAGCCTAGAATTAATTCTGGCCCTTCAAAAACTTTCAGAGGCCCAAAGCTCACAGCAAGTCTCCACTCCAAAATCAACATCCTCTAAAGAGGACAAAGGTAAGAAAGCTCTTACTGTTTAAAAAACAGAGTTGGTTTTTCCCTCCAAAACCTCAACTCAAATTATTTCAAAAGATTTTTCAAAACCAAATGTTTCTGAAATTGTGATTTCTAAGAAAAAAATAATTTTTGAAATTAAGTGAGTATTTAGAAAAAATCTCATTTCCAAACTATCCTGACTATGGAGGAAGGTTTTTATAATAAAAAAGCCTCCAAAGTAGCTTCAAACTTATTTCCAAAAGGATGGTATTTTAAACCATGGGACAAATTCAAACCACAGTCCTATTACTTTTCCATTTTGGAAGTAACTGGCTCTGTCAAATTCAAACACTTCAAAAAAAACCCCGAACACCGCCATCCGACATATTCAACATGTACAATTTTAAAAGTCATTCACCCTAAAGATTGTGGAACATACTTAAATTCTTTCAAAACTTTTCTTGCTGACCTTCACACTAGGGTAAACCACTATAATGTTTATAGCTATTAGGATTATCAACAGGCTTGGTTCAATTCTTTTCTAATCCAAAACGAAGGAAATAGCCATTCTTGGTTATTTTACTTCGACCGAACCTTTCAAACCTCCAAGCTACCCTATTGGTTCATTTAATGGTGAAATTATTATGGTAACAATCCAGACACCATGATTCCAGAAATCCAACCATGCTATGAACTATTCAAAAATACTTTCAAACCTTCAAACATAGAAAGGAGATTTCACCATTTTCTACTCTTCTATTCAAAATTTTTCCTTCCTTGGGTATGTATTTGGTATTTTGACTATAATCATATACAGGATGGTCAATGTTTTCTCATCAAGAGATTTAAAGTCAAATGATGGGATTCCTTCAATAATAAGATCACCAAAAGATTTGTCCAAAACTGATTAGTGAAAAATAATTGCCTTCCGTGCCCTCCAGAAACTACAACTTTCTTGGCACATAGATCCTTTGGCATTTCAAAACTAGCCTCTACCCAATCTGAAGAAGACTTTTATTCCATAATTCAACAAATGTTGGAAAATAAGTCAACTTCTTCAAAATCCACTTCTTTAAAAGCAACCTCTTCTTCTTCAAGTTCTTCCTCTTCTGAACCTATTATAGATTTAGGAGATGAAAATGAAGATGACTGTTTTGGGATTCTACCGCTAATAAAATGGTAGATTGAAGATTCAAATTTCCAAAAGGTTTTTCTGCCACCTTAAGGTAGAAGGGAAAAAAAGAGTAAGAAAAAAAATTGAATTTAATACTTTTAAGAAAATTGAATTTAATACTTTTAGTATATTTCTCGTATCTTAAAATGTATTGTATCTTGTATTTTCTTTTTGTATTTGTATCCGTATCTGTCAATCTCCATAATAGCAATTTTGTCTGCCAACACTACAGGAGCTGACAAAAATAAAAGTCTAATGGAAATTGCATTATTTTCCAAAAAGAAGCTAGACAGCTTCAGTACCCCTATGTGATCTTCAGAAGCATGCGTTCTTTTCCTGCCTTTGTCTCCTACATGCACTGAATAGCTGAGCTGGAATCTAAACCCTTATCTACAGGAATTTCAGTCCGTGATTCAAAGCTTTTCAAATTAATTGTTTTGTTTCTGTTTTCCTTTATAAGGAGCTCAGATTCTCCAAACTAGGCAGAACTTGTAATATGCTTAGAGAAAATTCTGAGAAAGAAACCTCTGAGTGTTTGCATCGTGATTCAAGGCTTTTCAAATTAATTGTTTTGTTTCTATTTTCCTTTATAAGGAGCTCAGATTCTCCAAACTAGGCAGAACTTGTAATATGCTTAGAGAAAATTATGAGAAAGAAACATCTGAGTGTTTGCATTTTCTACTTCAAAATCTTGTAACTTCTTTCAAACAATTATATAATATAAGGTACATTTTTCATATTCAATGTTTAATTTTCATATCTGTTTAAATTATTTGTTCGTAACATTTTTATCCATCCAAACTAAGTAACAGAATAATATGCTTTGTGCTTGCTTTATTTAAGGATTTTGCACATCAAAAAGTTATATGAAATATTTTTGCATTCATGCATGCCTTTTGTCAAAGGGTGTGTTGAATAATTTTATTTTCTGTATTGATTTTGTGTACTGTTATTACCCCTTTGTATCCTGCGAACTCAGTGGATTTTCTTTCAAAATTATATTCAGCTTTCATCTTTTCAAAATTTAATATGAAATCTGATTTTTGGCAAATTCAAATTCATGTTCAGCTTAAGGGATGGTGGGATTTTTAAACATATTTTTGTATGTATATATACATTATAAATAAATGAAATACCTTTCTTAGTAGGGTTAACTTTTATATGGTTGCAATTGTTTTTGGTTGTTAGTAAAACATATTTCAATCTAATATTTAAAGATTAAATTGATAATTTCTTATAAAAATTTTAAAAATTAATATAATATTTTAACCTTTTAATTTTTCTGTAATTTTATTTATTTATAATCAATATTAAATTTTAAAATTAAATATTACATAAAATTATAAAAATAAAATAAAGGAAACGATATTATCACTCTAATTTAATTTCTAACACCCTTATTGCATTTTTTTATTATTAAATTTGACTATAATATTCTTATTCCATTTAAGTTAATAATACTTACAAGGAAAGAAAATTTAATTTTTATTTTCTTATATATTTTATCATTATTATTACTTTTAGTACATTGTCTATATTTTTTTACTTTTTAGTAAAATATGATACTAACTTTTTACATAAAAAAATATCATAATAAAATTGTTATTTTACATGTTATAAAATATATATTTTTTTAATTTTTATTGAAGAAGCAATTTTTTTTTATTATCAAGAAATTTAATTAACAAAATAAAAAAATGTTAATATTTCCCGATATGCTTTGAAAGTAAAAATATTATTTTTAATAATATACATATGATGACTTGATTATTTACTTATTATTTTAATGTTATAATTTATTCAATTTTAAAAAATATATTAAAATATTTTAGTAAAATATATAATTAAAAATATTTTCAAAGAGTATAATTTAAAAGTTTTCTAAAATAAAATATTAGAATGATTGTAATTTAAAATTTAATTTGATAAATTATCTTTCTTATTAAAATTTATAAAAAAAAAATATTTTCTCAAAAATAAAGTGATCAAATTAAAATTTAAAAAATAGAAAAGTAAAAAAAAATTATTTTATAATATGTAAAAATGAAAATTTTCTTTTTATTTTTATATAAAAACTCTTTTTTTTTTTAATATATAAGTTTTCCTTTCTTATGAAAACTACAAAATATTAAATCTTCCATATATATATGAATGTGTGTGAATTAAAAATAATAAATAATAAAATAAAATTTAATTAAATATTATTTTCTTATAAAAGTTATTATCTAAATGTTAAAGCCAAAAGAAGAGTGTTAATATCATCATCTCAAAATAATTTTCACCATATTTTTAAGATGATTGATGATTGTATCAAATAAAAGACAATTATGAATATCATTTAATTAAGTATAAATCGTTTCAAAAAATTAATGAGTTTTGTCAAACAATGTACTATATAAATAATAAAATATATATATATATATTAAAAAAATTTAATTACGATTTTCTTCCTATAAAATAATTTAATATATTAATTTTTTCATTATATTTTTTTTTCTATAAAATGATTCAATACAATAATTTTGTCATGATCTTTTAAAAATATATTAAATTTTCTGACGAATATCAAAATATACTACTAGATTCTTTCATTCAATTTTACCAGTAAAAAAATAAAAATATCATTATCCTTTATTTTTAATTAATTACATCATTTTTTGTTTTAAAAAAAATTCTTGAATTTAAAATAAAAATAAATAAATATATTTTTTTAAAAATAACAAATAAAAATAAAAAATATTTTTAAAAAAAATATATTTTTCTTTTTATTTTCAAATTTATCAAAAATATGAAAATAAATTTTTTATTTGTATTAAAAAATTTTAGAAGAAATAATTTAATTTCTTCTTAAATTATTTTTTTAAAATAACAAATAAAAAATTTATTTATCTATTTTTTATTTTTAAATTTATAAAAAAATATAAAAATAAATTTTTTATCTCTAAAAAATATTTTTTAAAATAAAAATAGAATATTAAAATATTTTTATTAACTATTTTAGAATAAATTAATAATAAAATTAAATATATATATATATATTAATATAATGGAATGAGTTAATGTGTTTTTGAAATATCAATTAAACTTAATATGTTGAATAATTTTAGAAGAAAATAGTTATTATCCCCCAAAAAAAAAAATCATACTTGTCTAAAGAAAATCTGGCTAGGCATTTCAAAACCCGTTCTCTCTCTCCATTGATCATATTCACTCTCTCACTCCCTCACTCACTGGACCCTGTTCCTCGTCGTGAGCGAACGGTGCTAAAGAGGCAACAACTACTTGTCTTGTTCCTCTTCCTTCTCCAAAAAATTTTTTTGGAAAATGGCAAAGTTTCCATTAGTTGAATTTAAGTATAGTTTGATCTTTCAACCTTTGTTCTTTGTTTGTTTGCCGAGAAAATGGAAGAAAACGGTAGAGGAATTTTGAGTTTTATAATTTTAATGATGTTGGTGCTTTGAGTAAACAAAATAAGAAAACAATGAGAATTTTGCGTTAGGAATTTGGAATTTTATTTTGTTACGTGTTTTTATCATTTTTTTTAATACTGAAATCATATAGTAGGTGGATTATTCAGTTCTGGTTTTTGAATGATTGAATTAGGAAACTGTATATTATTTTCTTTATCTAGTTTGAACTGATGAAATTCCTTCTGCGTGTTTCTTTGTTGATTTTGCAGCCTCTTGGACTTGATGTCAGGTTAATTTTTCTTCATATCTAATTGCATGAAGCAGGAGTTGTTCCCCCTTAAATTGTTCATTTTGTGAAACTGTTTCTTCAATTTGTTTTACAAATCATTTTACCTGTTACAAAAATGTGTTGGTCCCTCCACATAGGGCCCACTTATTGTTATAAATTAAAAAAAAAAAAAAAAAAAAAAAAAGAAAAGTCAAGCACCGAATTCGGTGCATTAATTTGCAACTCAACTATCAACCATTTTTTGTTGAAAGTTTTGCTCTTTACATGGCTATAAATAGCCATGCAAAGAATGGCACAATGCAGGCAAAAACAAGGCAAGACAAAGGGTGAGAAGAGTGAAAGGGAGAGAGTGGTGAGCTAGAGCAAAAGCTCTAAAGAAAAAAAATCTTGAGTGATTTTTTTTTAGTTTTAGGAAATAATTCATAAAATTGTGAGTGACAAAATAGTGAGAGAATTTTATTTTGGGTATTTTTGGGAAACACTTTGAGTGCCACTATTTTGGATATATCTCAAATTATTGTATTATTCCTCTAGTGTTATTATAGGGAAGACTCTCTCTGTGTACCTACTAATTTTATTAGTAGAAGATTTATTTGAAATTTGCCCGTGGACGTAGCCCAACTAAAGGGGTGAACCACGTTAAATTTGTTGTGCCATTTTATTTATTATTTTCTGCAGTATTATATTATTTCACTAAACTAGTTATGATATATTGTGCAATTAATTGTTCGAGATATAATTCTGTCTAAGGAGATTAGATTTTAAGTGAGACCGATTGTGACTCCTCCAATCTTTCCTGAGAATTATTCTTGGTATAATTTTTATACAATTATTCATACACTATAATTGTGATTTATCCTGCTGCGTTATCTCAACACTTCCATCCTTTCTTCTCGGTCTTATTATTTTGCACAATCACTTGAATAAAGATAATAACTAAATTCGAAAAAGAGAAGAGGAGGAGAACATATTTGTTTAATTGGGATATGTAAACAAAGGATTTTTATTGTTTGGTGAGAGAGAAAAAAGAGATGGTGATGGAATAAAAAAAAAATAACTAGATGATGATAAATTTTGGTAAAAGTTTAGTATATGTAGATTGACCTAATTATAAGGGTATTTCAGATTTTTTACCTTTTATTAATGAAAAAATAAATAAAAATTGGATGAAATGACATAATCATTTATTATGTCAAACGTCAAATATAAGTTAATATATTTTTAAAATATCAGGAGCCAGTTAGTGTATTTGGGTCAAATTATACGGGGAAAATCGTATTTAACCATCATCCAAACATTCATATAAAACTTAACTTTGTTTTCTCACAGATAAAAACATGTTTATATCCAAACAATTCAGCACTATTCAGTTATATATAACTTTGTTTATAATATTCTATTTGACAAAACTTTGTTTTTACCAAATTATGTTTTACACCCCAAAACATTCAAACCTCTTAATCACCTTATCTTTTAATTAAATATTATTTTTTGATAATTTAGGTTTTTTTTTAAATAAATAATAATTTTTTTAAAATTTTAAATTAATTTGACTATCTAATAATTACCTAAAAACAAACATCTATCATTAAATAAATAATCAAATGCAATTGTTAAGAAAAAAAATATTAATAATATCAAAAATTTTACTAAATACCTACTAAATCACCTTATTATCAAATTCAATTAAGAGTAAAAAAAAAAATTTAATGCGATTAATAAATATGTTGGATTAGGATAATTATTTTAATGTTATAATAATATTGTAACGCAACATGATATAAATGGCCAACTTTTAATTAGTTAATTGGTAATAATATCTAATAATGTACGGAATTGTTTGGAATAATGAATTGAAATTGAAATTGAGATTTTCAATTTTAATTTTAATTTTTTAGAATTAAAATTATGTTATAATTGCAATTCCAACGTTTATTTCATATAAAAAATTAAAATTAAAATTAAAATTGAATAAAAATTGGTAGCAATAAAGATAATGATGGTGGTGACGATGTGGTAAGAGTGAAAGTTAATTGCTGCCGGATGGCAATAGTGATAGGGATGATGATAAACCGTCAGCGGTGGTGGTGGGAACCACTAATACTGAACCATCGATATTGATGGAGGCGGAGATGGCGATGGGGTGATGACGGATTGTCATCGATGACAACAGTAGATCATCATCGTCGGCGATGATGGATCACCACCGCTGATAATGGTGGTGGTGACAATGACAATGACAATGACAATGACAATAAGGGTGAGGTGAGAATGAGGATAGCAATAACGGTCATAAAATTATAATTCTTATATGTTGAAAATATAATTATAGAATTAGTTTTTCAATTATATTACAATTATATAAAATTATGAGTAGAATTTTAGTTTTAATTCTAAATATATTGGTAAATGGTGGAATTAAAATTAGGTCATTTAATTCCAATTTCAGGATACCCAAACCGACCCTATATATAAATAAAAACTGAAAAATGGTTTTACTCATTTACTTAAATGTGGCTCTTTACATTATAAATACATGAATCTTTAAAATTACACTAACTAAAATTCAATAATTTTACAATACAGTTTTAAAAGGACACTGTGATATAAATACATGACTCTTTAAAATAATAGTAATTAAAATTCAATCATTATCAAATTAAAAGACATATTTTTAAAGGACACTATAAAAAATATTAAATTTTAATATTTAAAATTACACCAATTAGAATTCAATAATTTTCAAATAAAAGGCATATTTTAAAATAAATTTAAGGTATTTTAATTTATATTTTAAAATATTTTAAAACATAAATTAAATAAAAATAAGAATAATATGACATAAAATTAGTTCATATAAATCTTAATATAAATTATATTTAATTATTTATCATTTAACTATGTAAATAGTGAAAAAATTAAATCTATTTATTTCAAACTGAAATTTATTTAATAAAAATTAATTGAAAAAATATATTATAACTATTTTAAGAATAGTTAACGTAATAATAAGTGAGTAAAAAAATAAAATTAATAAAATTAATAATTAATTTGGATTAGGGTGTATATATATATGTAATTAATTATTTTATATTTAATGAAATTATATGTGAGAATAATAATTTTTATAATTTGGTAACTAAAAAATAAATTTTAAGAATTTTTGAAAATTAAATTTATTTTAAATTGCTAAATTGAGAAGGAATTAATTATTTTTAAGTTTTAACATAGCAAAATATAAAGATTTTATAGTCCATTAATTTATAATTTTCAGATCTAAAAAAATATTTTATAAATTTTTAAAATATTTAAATATATTAAAAATAAAATAAAATAGAGAGATAATGATAAATAGAGAAATAACAAAAACAAGTGAATTTTCAAGTTTTTATAATTTTATAGTCATAATTGCATCTTAAAAAAATTTAAAGTGTTAGTATGAAATTTATGATATATTTGTACCCTATTCAATATTTAATATATTTCACCTATATTAAGGTTTGTAGCCGAATTTATAAATAGCCCATAGTTTAATATAAATTTAATTTAATTTCTTTATTATAGTTTTCCCATAGCCCAACATTTTTTTTTAGTAAGAGAAAAAATAGACAACTAACGCCTACTAGCAGCAGATGTGATACCAAGTTCACTTACATCAGCTTCCATTAGGTTAAACAAACCATTTGGAGGAGTATCTAAATAATAGACTGTTAGGGATATTATAAGTGAGTGTTTGATAAATTTTTTTGGTATAATTATTAATTTTTAATTTTTAATAATTATATTATATTTTTTTGTTATTAATAATTATTAATTGTTAGATAATCAAATAATAATTATTTATAAAAGTTTAAATTTAATATTTTTTTTAAAAACTTTTTTTTTTTTAAGTTAAAAGACTAAATCATTATTTAAAAATAATATTAAATATAAATAAATATAATATTTATTTTTAATGGTTATCAAATATATAATAATTAACAAATAATAATAATTTTATTAAATATCTACAATAATAAACTATTAGGTATCAATCACCAACTATCAATTACTATTCACCAGTTAACATTTATCAGTAATAATTAATAATTATCAATAATAATTAATAATTAATAGTTATTACGAATAATTAAATTAAATTGGACATAAGTGTAAATTATGCCAAGAAATTTGCACATTTGTTAATTGTTCTAGGTATATACTGTAGCGAATCTTCACAATTCATGCTCAACATATGTTTGATATTAGACAATAAATTGCAATATGACATAGGGCTGGTTCAGAGTCCAAAACTAGTTTCACTACCACCAGCGAATTCACTTTACCTGCACCAACAACATCCATATTCCAAGGCCAGATTCAGCCCTATGAACAATCCCCATAATTTTGCATTTTTCACATCACAAATTCTTAATATTCTTGGCAAAATTAGCTCTCCAACTTCCTTTATCATCCCTTAAAATTTCCCCAGTTCCAGCAACAGTTTTTCCTTGCTTCGAATTGCAAGCTCCATTTGTGTTTAACTTTATTCACCCAAAAAATAATGGAGTCCACTTAGTTACCCCTACTTGCAGAGTTGGATGAAGCAGTTTAGCCATCCAACTTATTTGAGTTTGTCTAGCTTTGTTAAATATACATTGAATCGGACCCTTAAAAGTACATATTTCTTACGTGAAAACAAATTTATTCCTCCAGTTTCCTAGTTGGGATAAAAGAAAAATGGGGTGGATATTTAAAAGTTTAATTTATCTAGATAAAAAAAAATATTAAGGATTAATTATTTTTTAAAATTATTCAAAATTGAGAGAATAAAATATTTTTTTATTAATTATTAAAAATAATATTATTTTACTTTTAATAATTAATATTTTTTTTATCCTTTAAATTTCTTAATAAATTTTTTTTATTAATCATTTCTTCTTCTTTTTTCCTATCATGAACTAAATTTTTTTTTTCTAGTAAAAAAAACTCAAAAAAAAAAAAGCCTAATTGTCATTAGAAGAATAAAAGTATTTTTTTTTATTGTCACAATTTTTTAATTAAATTAAAATAATATAAGAATCACACAAAAAAACATATATATATACACATAATCAGAACCCTAGAAAATCAGAAAACGACGCTCTAACATACAGAGAGAAGACGCAGGCAAAAGAGTGAGATTTACCCCAAATCTCAAATTCCTATCGCCATCTCTTTCTCTAAAAATCTCTTTCTAAACCATTCAGCCCAAGGGTAAAGGTCTGATTTTGCATCCTCTTTTGATTTTACCCCCTTTTGTTTACAATCTCGCCCTTCAATTGCTTATTTTGATTTCATCCCTTTTCTGCTGTCGTTTAATTCGTGTAGGAATTAGGGTTTAGCATACTAGTTTCTCAGATCTAGGTTTGACAGAATTAGGTGGTGCTTAGCTTCTCAGAAAGTTTTTATTTTTATCGCGAAATATATGGAAAACTGACATCGATAGATTTCTTGCCTGTAAGACATTCTTATAGACATTTTTTACAGTTTATCATTGTGCTTTTAGGTTTCATATTTTCATTTTTAGGTGCCTTTAGGTTTTCATATGGTGTTTTTTTATTTATTTGTATTGGTGCTTGTATAATTGGAATGGTTTTCTGGTGTCCAGCATACTTTTTCTAGTGAAAAGGTGTATTATTCTGATCTCCCTCTAACCATTTTCGGGGGTAAATTTTTAGTTTCCATGCAATTTCTACTGTAGGTCAGAATTTTTTATGCATGATATTGTGTTTAATGTGATTCTTTTTTATAGATTAATTGAGCTTGCCTTTGTGTCTTGTGCATATAAGTGATGAGATTAAGATGGCTAATGACCTATATACTGGAAACATAATGGCTTAATCGTCACTTATTTAGCTTATGTAGTCATATATGTGCCGTTTCTATTTGCTATTATTCTGGGCTACGTCAATTGGTCATTTAATTTTTTTTTTTAATTTTAAATGTTACTTTGATTGAGCAGAGAAACTGGCTTGACTATAATGGCGGGCCAGAAGAATAGTTATGGAAAGCGGTCACATTCTCAGTCTGATTATGATAGTGGGGGAAATAAAAGAAGAAATTCCGGTGATGATAGGGAACATTTTACCATTGATTCACAAGATACTGTTTATCGTTACTTGTGTCCTGGTAAGAAGATTGGAAGCATCATTGGCAGGGGAGGGGATATTGTTAAGCAATTGAGAATTGACACAAAATCAAAGATCAGGATTGGTGAGACTGTTCCTGGTTGTGAAGACCGTGTTGTTACCATCTACAGTGCTAGTGATGAGACTAATGCCTTTGAAGATAGTGGTAATTATATTTGTCCTGCTCAGGATGCTCTTTTCAGGGTGCATGATCGGGTAATTGCAGAAGACATGCACGGTGATGATGACTCCGATGGAGGCCATCAAGTCACTGCTAGGCTTCTTGTGCCATCTGATCAAATAGGATGCATTATTGGAAAAGGTGGACAAATTGTTCAAAACATTCGTAGCGAAACTGGTGCACAGATTCGCATCCTCAAGGATGACCATCTGCCTCCTTGTGCATTGAGCACAGACGAGCTTGTGCAGGTATTGTGGGGGACTCTTATATTATACGTTTGTTTTGTTATTATCTGTTATCATACTGTGATTATGTGTTTTTTCTTGAACAATTATAGATAACGAGAGGTATGAAGCCGAAAAAAAGCTTGTTATGACACTAAAAGTGGATATTTTAACACAGTTTGCATTTAGCTTCTCTAATTCGCACCATTTTTTTCCCTAGTATTTTATGGAAAAATTATTTATTCCTGTTAAGTCTTTCTTCTGTGGCTAACCGGCTATGGTTTCTTGTTTGTTATCTGATATCACTTGCATTGTAACTTGAGTCTTCTAGTTTTTTTCTTTGGTCCCGTCATATATGCATGTATTGGGCCTGAAAGTGAAGCTTTTAGTATTTGTGTGAAGACATGTATTTTTATATCTAATTATACACTATTGGCGAGCCACAGGTTTCTGGTGAAGCTGCGGTTGTCAAAAAGGCTTTATATCAAATTGCCTCTCGCCTTCATGAGAATCCATCACGGACTCAGCATCTGCTTTTATCTGCTGTCCCCAGTGTGTTCCCTGCTGCTGGTTCATTAATTGGCCCAACTGCTGGTGCACCAATTGTTGGCATAGCTCCACTGGTGAGTCCTTATGGAGGATACAAGGGCGATGCTGGGGATTGGTCACGCTCCTTCTACTCTGCTCCAAGAGATGAACTTTCTTCGAAAGAATTTTCTCTTCGTATGGTTTGCCCAAGTGGGAATATTGGTGGTGTAATTGGCAAAGGTGGTTCAATCATCAATCAGATCAGACAAGATTCTGGAGCACTTATCAAAGTTGACAGTTCAACATCTGAAGGAGATGATTGCTTGATAACTATTTCTGCTAAGGAGGTAAAAATATTAAATAATTCATACAGTATCCATCTCTCTGTGCATTTTTTTCCATAGATCTCCTTTTTTATGTACATAGAAATAGTTTCTTCTTCCATAGTTCTAATAATCATCCAATTCTATTTCAGTTCTTTGATGACCAGTATTCTCCAACTATAGAAGCATCCTTGCGTTTGCAACCCAGGTGTAGCGAGAAAAGTGAAAGAGATTCAGGGCTCATCTCATTTACTACTCGCCTACTTGTGCCCACCTCACGAATTGGTTGCCTTCTTGGTAAAGGTGGAGCAATTATAAATGAGATGAGGAAACTTACGAAAGCTAATATTCGCATACTTGGAAAGGACAACCTTCCCAAAGTTGCATCTAAAGATGACGAAGTGGTGCTGGTAAAGTCATAGTTAAAATTGTTGTTTGATTTGTTTGCGGATCCTACTGTGTCTGCAGTACTATTCTCCACAGTTCTTACTTGATTTAAAGCGAAATTGAAATTTAACATTTCCTCTTTGATCAACAGATCTCTGGAGATCTTGATGTTGCCAAAGATGCTCTCATCCAAGTAAGTCGACGGTTGAGAGCAAATGTTTTTGATAGGGAAGGTGCTGTATCTACATTTCTACCTGTTCTGCCATACGTTCCTGTCTCAGCTGATGCTTCTGACAGCTTAAGTTATGATAGCAGAGATGGTAAAAGACATAGTCGTGGGCATTCTTATTCTGGTGGCCACAACGCCAGTGAATATGCTGGTGACAGTTACGGTACTTATGGTAGTTCGCAGGTAGTTCCTATTTGTATATGCCTTGGTATCATTATACATGAATCAACTTTGCTTAATTTTCTGTCCTTTGCCCATATCTTATTTTAATTTGTTTTGCAATTGCTCATCCTTGGGAAAACAGAAGTTGAGTTCTTCAAATCTATCAATTATTTATATTCATATTTTACAAGTTCCCTTCAGTTTTGAAGGACTATTATTTGTATCTGTAGATTGGTGGTAGTGGAGGTGCTTATGGAGCTTATGGAAGTTATTCTTCGGGTCGTACCAGTACTTCTGGGTGAGAATCATTTCTATCTTTCCATGTTTAAGATATTTTTTATTATTAAATGATTGATTCTAGTCCAAGATATGGCTAAGAGATGATTTAGGTTGAAGTATCATTATGTTACTTCTAAAAGTAATGTGCTGTGTGTTAAACTGCTTGTTCGTTTCTATTTATATTCCTAGTGGCTTTATGGTGTTTTTATCAACAAGATGATACCACAAAATTTCTAAATCCTGACTAGCAGCTCTATTACCAGGTTATCTGGCCAGACCCCTCGACGCAAAAGTTATTACTAGAATTTGATGATGGCTATTTGCAGGTAGACTCTGGTTTCCTTTCTACTTTTCCTGTCTATGGAGTTAAGTGACAATTTCCTGTGTCAATAGGCCAGTTGGCACAGTCACGTGCTAGTATGTGATAGTTTCATATCATAACCGATCCAATCTCCCTCTGTATAGGATTCTGATGTTCTGATTTTTACCATGTTGCCTTTACCTTCCCATTAAAACAGCTGAGATCCATGAAGCCTGAAAGCAGCCTACTGCCTCTTTTGATGAAGCCTACTGCCTAAACCAGAAGACCAGATGTACACGGGTTTGACATACTCATGGCCCACCTTGATGATCTCACCTAGAAGGACCAAATCTATTTGGAGATCCCGATATTTGACACTTTAAATTTGTCATGTCCCTGACATTACCAAGCTCTATATTTTGTGCTCCTAAGAACCTCTTTAGCTGGCTTGCCTTTGTTGCTTTGTTTTTTAGTTGAACAATTCTTCAATAGTACAAGACCATGTTGCTTCCCTTCTTTGGCAGTTGTACTAAAAGTGTGATTTATCTACAATACTGTGCTATTTTTTGTTTCATGTTTCAATTTACTGGGAACTTTGTCACTTGAAAATTGACTGGTTATTCTGAAAAGTAGCAGAACTCTAATGCTATCTGAATTGCAGGATTGATAATCTTCTCTTGTAACATCAATAAAAGGTAGTAAGATTTGCCCTTGATATAATTTTTAGCCGAGAGTTGCATCTTGGTGGATGAGAATGCAACTCAGGGTTTGCTTTTAGAAAATCATATTTGCTTAATATTGAGAAAGCTTGTACTTGTTCATGATGAACATGTGACCATGGACAGAAGCGGATTTAGGTAGGGGTGCCCTCCCTTGATTTTTGCAATGACAAGATTACTAATTAGTCTCTGAGATTTGATGAAATTAACAAAATAGTCATATTTTGAAAAACTAGCTCTTTAACCCATTTTATTTCCCATTTTTCTTCACTTTCTTTCTTTCTTTTTTCTTTATTTTCTTTTCCATTTTCTTTCACTTTTCAATTTCCTTCATTTTTTCCAATTTCCTTCATTTTCTTTCCCAATGATATTATCATAGCAGCCCCATCCTGAAATTCCTAAAATTTTTCATTATTATAGCATTACCTCCTAAAATTACTGCATCCGCCCCTGACCATGGAAGTTTGATTGAGGCACCAGAAACATTTTTACAGCATTCACTATATAGGGTGAATGTTATTCATGCTGGATTTCTTTCTTTTTTTTTTTTTGTCCCCTCCCTTTTCTTCTTCTTTTTTTTTTTTTATATATATTTTTTATTTTTAAATATGTAGATCGGATTTACAAGGGGTAGATTATGGAGGTATATGGTGAAGAAGACTACTTGTTTATTTTGAAGATTATTGGAGGCATACATTGGAGAAACGGAAATGGGTGTATTCTGCCATATCTTTTGTAAATTGGCAATACTAATTATTCTCCATCATCACTCCCTTATCCATGGTCTCATTTGTTAATCATATATTTAGCTCATCTGCTTGCTCTAAAGGTCTTGTATTTGGCAATTTTGCATCATCTAGATTTACATTTTTAAATTCAAACATTAGGTTTCTTTGTAGTGACGGGATTTGTAACTGAAGGCAGAAAAAGATGAAAATTGCTAGGGTTTTTGGATTTTGGTATTTTTGTGCACTTGCCAGGTAAGTTGAAGGTGCTATATGAAAAACAGAAAGGTATATGCAGGACAGTCGTGACTTGAGATTCTTTGAGAGGCTATCCCATTTGCTGGAGGATTAAGTGGTAGGCTATTTACTTGCAATATTTTGTCTGACATGGATGGTTATAGATGAGTGTAGCTCTGATTGGTTATTGTTGTTTTATGGGCAGGTTTTGTGGTCAGGCATAAATCAAGTCAGGTCTTTAAGCAGTGGTAAGTTCCCAGGTGGAGCACGAGCAACATATATGCAGTTAGTTGCTAGAATTAAGTTGGGACCTCGTGAAAGCTTTCTCAATCCTTTTGTACCATATAAGCCATACCATGTATTGATTTTGCTGAATGATTAAATAGAAAGATGAATTATAGTTGCTATATTTGTGTTATGTTTCTTCATTTGATTTTCTTGGCTATAACTGGCCTTTTTTTTTTTCTTATGTACGTGCATTAAAGAAAATTGTTTTGGGGGTTGTGGGGTTTAAATAAAAATAATTTACGTAATTTTTGGGGAAGGGTCAATTTAGGATTTGAGGCATGCATTCCACCACTAATCTAATATCATCATTTACAAAAACATACCACGTTCGTTTGTGGTCTGTGCTGTTGCGACTAATGAGTATCCGTAATACGTTTGAGCTAAAATGTTGGTGCTTTTTGCTTAATGTGGCTTAGTTAACATTTAACTTAAAGTTGCAAAATTCTTTAAATATTTATTTATTTTATTTATAATATGTAAACTTAAGAATTTATTTTGAGTAAACTGATCTTATTTAGGGGATCTGAGTATTTTATCATTCGGACCAAGTTAAAACATATGCAAAATTATTGTTTAATTAATTAATTAATTCCCCTTGATGAACAAATGCTGAAATTGAACCTCTACTAACGCGCAAAATTATTGTTTAATTAATTAATTAATTCCCCTTGATGAACAAATGCTGAAATTGAACCTCTGCTAACACGTCTCTTTTTCTTCTCTGACCAACAAGTGGAACAAGTACCAAATAAAATATGAGTACACATTGAAAATATCCCCATATATAATAATTCCTTAGTTTTGGGCAACTTCAATTGCCCACCGACTCAAACTCGTTTCAGACAAGTACTACAAGCTCGTAAGAACAGACTTTCATTTACTATAAAGTCAAGAAAAAGTTGCAGTCTCTTTAATGACTGATAATCATTGACAGTGAAAGCCACTCAGAATTTACATGGTGAATATAGTTCTTCTAAGGTTCCCAGTTTATTTATTTTATTATAGTGGTTAAGACCAAAGTCGAGATTCAATGAGTTTAAAAGTTCCAATTACAACCGAGCACTAAAACAAATTATTTGATTTGATTACTATATTAAAAATATAAAAATTTCATTTAGTTAACCGAATGATTATCTCTAATTCTTCCATTTAAGATATCTAACCATCAATATGTTATGAATTTTAGAAAAATCACACAATAAAAATTAATTTAAAAGTTTAAAATTTATATAAACTCAACACCTCCAAAATCAAATAAAAAAAATTGATGAATCCAAAATTTATATAAATTCCGCATTAAAAATATATATTTTCAATGTGAAATTGGCCAAATCTTTCCTTTAGCTTGCACTTCTTCCTTTAATGTTTGCTAGAAATTATTAGAATACAACAGATAACAGTATATAAAAAAGAGTTGCTGGCATTGACTGACTAAAGGTTTATTGTCTTTGACAGTCTAGCTAAGAAATACACACACAAGAAAAGGAATTAATGGCATGAATTGATATATATAACCCCAAGATTTGAATTTCTACAAAGAAATTAAAAACTGTTTAATTAATACAAAAAATAAAAAGAGATTATACAATATTCTAATTAAATAAAACCATAGAACAACAACTATAGTAATAGTAATAAATTAAGCAAGTGAATTTGATACAAAATTTAAGGGAGATTAGAGAGAAATGAGACCTTCTCCAACAAGCAAGCCAAACATGAGAACAAGAAGCCCAATTGTCACACAATGAGTTGCAGAGATGATAGTCTGTGAATAGGCACTTAAGGTAATGGCTGCCCCTACCAATCCTATCATTAGAGCACTCAAATTCTGATTCATTTTTGCTTCTTCTTCTTCTTCTTTGATCAATCTTGGAGAATTTGAAGGACTCTATTAATGAAGAATTAATGGTAATGCTTGTCATTTGAGACCGGTCGAGTTCTATATATTACAGGGAAAGTCAACTGCTCTTTTGAGTGAGAGAGATCTATTTAGGATTATTTTATGTTTTCTATTATGCATATCATTATCATTATCATTATATTATATATAGCACTAATTATTATTATTTTGTATTATCTTAAAGGGTGATTAATTGCCTTTTTTTAGAACAAAATTATGGGGTATTTTACAACCCAATTGCCAAATTAGAGTTATGTTAAAATAAGTTACTACTTGCTACGTAATTAAAAAAAAACTCAATTAAAAACTTAAAATTTATTATTAAAATTACTGTCAAATAATTTAATGATCCATTTGGATGATAAAAATTTGGATTATAAACTTAAATTTGAGTTAAATTTTTTATTCGAATTATGTCACGACCCACTCTCGTAAGCCGGATCGCGACGGTCCTAGGGCACGGGAGATGCCAATGGCAACCGGCACCCGTAGAACTCATCAATCTCATATTATACAATCACTCACAATATCGCAGCGGAAAATATAACTTACCTAATCTTTGCAGCGGAAACCCATTATCAATCACATAACAATATATCTATCCATACACTCACATCACATATCACTACACAATCTGTTACTCTATCATTGATTCTATAACTTCTATAATAAACATTTATACTTCAAAATGTCTCATACACTTACATAAACAATCCGTCTATACCATTATATAATACCCATGGAGCATCTAATACACATATATATAGAAATACAGTGTTTGATTAATTACACTATCTTTAACAGACTACAGAATTCCTTTGAGAAACAAAACCAGGAATCTGCCTCCTACTCTGCACCTGCAGAGGATAAACAATGAGAGGGTGAGTATATAAGATACTCAGTGAATCTATATACATCGCCAATAAAAGTGAGATTTACAGAGGAACCAATGATATCAAATGCTCAGTATAACCAATTTATAGAATCATTTACAGAAGATGACAGAATAGATCAATAAAGATATCAAAGGTTCAGTACCATAGAGAAAAACAGATAAATGGTTGGATTGTATGAAATTATACAATTTCCAGTAGCAATCAATCTGGACTATATACGAACTATATGCGTACATACAATCTCCTGTATGGACTATATGTGCACATAAAGTCTCCTGTAGCAATATATGTATCATAAGACGGATCAGATCTTATGGCTAGGTCCATAACCCTATTCCTAGCTAGGGTATCAGTAATACAATGTGCACAAGGTCGACAGTATTTCCCCTCTATCCTATCGAACTGGTAGCTCTGTTATATCATATAAGGTCAACATAAGAAGGAAAATTATCAATGGACACCATTATACCGCAATGGTGTCCCCAATTTCAACAAACTCAATATCAATCAATTAATAGCAGTTACGTAACAAGAGCTCATTAGAATAAATTAATGAGCCTAAAATCAATAAAATATCAATAATAATCAATGAAACGAAGACTAAAGGTCTAACAATAAAAAATGAGAACAAA
>CANXYC011185526.1:0-12235 GCA_948193065.1 Aleurites moluccanus
AGACACTCTTGCAATTTCTGCTAAAATCTTGAGGTAAACTAAGTACCTCTATCTGATATGATCGAAACCGGTACTCCATGAAGCTTGACAATCTCATCCACATAAATCTGGGCATACTGAGAAACCCCATAAGTTGTCTTAACTGGTAGGAAATGGGCCACTTAGTAAATCTATCCACAATGACCCATATCGAGTCATAGCCTCTTGAAGTTCTTGGAAATCCGACCACAAAATCTATGGTCACTCTTTCCCATTTCCATTCCGGCAATGGCAACTCTTGGAGTAATCTAGATGCCTTTTGATGCTCAAACTTGACTTGCTGACAAGTTAAATACTTGGTCACATATTCAGCAACATCTTTCCTCATTCCACTCCACCAAAATGAATTCTTGATATCATGATACATCTTGGTTGCACCTGGATGCACATTATACTTAGCATGATCTGCTTCTCTAAGAATCATATCTCTCAACTCGTCAATCACTGGAACACATAGCCTACTGCCCTGCTTTAATAAACCATCAACCATATGAAACCCTGGAGCTTTCTCTGATCCCACTTCATTCTTTATCTTCACCAACTGGGGATCTCCATCTTGAGCTTCTCTAATTTGCTCAATGAGAAGTGGCTTGACTTGGAAATTTGTCAAAAGCACTCCTGACTCTGACAATTCTCAACTGATTCCCATATCATGCAATCCTTGCACTTCCCTCATAAGAGACCTTTTGCTTACTAGAATATGGGACAAGCTCCCCGAGGACTTTCTACTCAATGTATCCGCTACCACATTGGCTTTCCCTGGATGATATAAGATTTCACAGTCATAATCCTTAAGCAATTCAACCCATCTTTTTTTCCTAAGATTAAGATCCTTCTGCTGAAAGATATACTTCAAGCTCTTATGATCTGTGAAAATTTATTAGACCCAGTAGTTCACTATGGGGAAGAGCGTGGTGCGACGGTATTAAGGCAAGGGTAGGCTTAAGGCCACCATAAACCCGTAGAACTCACAAATCATGAATCTCATACAAATTATATCATTTACAAAATCTTAATATCATACCATGTTCATGTCCATCCATCCATACAAAAAAATATTAATCTTATCTTTCTATTATCATTTCATATCTTTCTCTTGTTCCTTAATGATTAACAGAGACATCTCACATCACTAAGGAACAAGAGTACCCAAAAAGGTAGCAATAATACATCAAGATATTCTAGTATCCTCGAAAGACTAACTACGGAGCTCTAGAGTTCACTCCAATACATATTGTACCATAATACCATTAATATATATATATACAAAATATCTCAAAAGAATTATTACAATGGAGCTTCTTGGAGTAAATAAGTCAAGAAGCCCGATCTTCTCTATTAGCCTCCTCACGAGCTACGCTATCACCTGAAATCCACAGAAGAGGAGTGAGCCTTCAACTCAGTAAGATATGAACATTATACAATAAAAATTGAATGTCGAATCATGGTCATGAACAAATAATTATACATATAGGCATGAAAGAGGTCACGAGCTTTACTTAAAAGAAATGTGGTTTTCATAATAATTTGGCTATATCAAATCATGGCAAATTCAAATAATGATTCATATTTAGAACATAAAATGCCCATAAGGAATGACATTATCAAATCTCATCTGATAGAACTGATCACATATCATATCATACGTATCGGTAGCCTTGCTACCTCAACGTGCACACGTGCTAGAGCTCCTGGCCCCCTCTAGGTGGAACACCGATAAAACCCTTATCGACTGGGCTCCCAAAATGCACAATGGACTAATGAATTTACTCTTATTGGGAAGAGCGTTCTATCCATGGGTCATGGGTTTCAAAATCATGAGAAGCATATTGGTCGCAAGACCATCGTCATATAACATTATTCAAATCAAATTCACAAGCAATAAACATATGAACTTGATCCAAGAATATTGATCAAGCCATTCACATAGTTCAAGTATATAAATATATGAAAAAGGATAGTCAATAAAAGAATATTTTGGTCATTTTAATTCCAAGGAATAATAATCAAATAGAATGTTCATACTTACCTCTTACACAAATTTCTCTTAATTCCTCCTCAGAATTCTACTTAATTAATTCCTCAATCAATTCGAATTTCTTCTCCTAAGAAATTTTCCAAATATACAAAATTTAGGGTTTCTCCAAACCAATAATATTCAACATGATTTTTCTAATAATTAATTATCTTAGAATCTCTATTATTAATTCCCAACAACAATTTCATTTATCTCTTAAAGAAAAACTGCATTTTAATTTGCATTAAATTTTCGGAGTTACTGTTCATGGCAGTCTCAACCTCCAAATTTCTCCCACATTAATTACCATTAATAGCTTCATATCACTAGAAATAAATTCTGTATACCCAAAATTAATTATCCTAACCCATAAACTTAAATAAATCCAAAGAAAATAACTTAGGAAGAAAATTTACCTTATTTCCTTCAAACTGAGATTTCTGCAAATACTGCTCAAGTCTGATGATTCTGCCTTACTATAGACTAATCTAGAAGTCTATTGCATTAATCTGAGTATTAATGACTTAGACAAGAAATGGAAATATTCTTAGAAAAGAGTGAAATTAAACAAAGGAAGAAAGAAAGAAAATCGTGGAATGCTACTGGGGTTCTCTGGGTTTAAATAGACACTGCCCCATAAATACGCTAGCCAGCTCGCCTCACCAGACCTGCCTTGGCAAAACTACCTCACCTAACCAACTTGCCAATCCCACTCTGCATTCCCAGCTCGCTCTTTCCAGCTCGCCAAACTTGAACCGGCAATGCCACTTTACAATTCCATCTCGCACATGCTGCCTCGCGTATGCTGCCTCGCAAGACTCTCCTCGCGAACTCTTCCTCTCATATGCCACCTCGGCAATGCTTCTTCGCCTCTTCGCTTCTTCGTGAACTGCCACTTCGCACTTTCCCTCTCCACATAATGCCTCTTTGCCAAAGCTCTTCGCTTTTTTTCACTTCAGCAACCTCACTTCGCCACTCGCATTTCCAATTCGCAAAATGCCTCATCACATTTTACTGGCTTGTCATAACAAATTCTTCTAAGTTAAACTCCTGCCTGAACATCCCACACTTAGCCAGCTAGAAAATGAGATACAATTATCCAAACTTACTTATTCTTTTTATCACTTAAAATCAACATGCAGAGCACAACCTATCAAAATTTCAAATCAAAATATTCAACATACAGAACGTAGTGACTCTCCAAAAGTCACCCAAACTCCTGCCCTAAAATCTAACCGAATAACCCTGATTCAAATCACTCTCTACTGAGATATACTTATCCAAAAATTCTGAAATTTTATAATCATCATCTCAACATACAAAGGAATATTTTTTACGTTCATAACTTCAGTTAATTCTACTTCAGTCATTCCTAGTAATTCCAAACAAACATTGCATCCCTGCAGAAACTCTCAACCAGACCAGCCTTGCTCAAATAGACACAACCCATCATATACACAGAATTTTTCCAAACCATTTTACAAAATTATATCTAAGACATAAATTAACAACTTTAGTGTTTTATACTTTACCAAATTATGTCTTTAAGAACATGAAATGATCATCACAAAATCCTATAGCAATCTAAATAGAAATTTCTGAAATTCTCAACATTCTCATTAAAATTTTGATAGGTTCTCCAAACATACAAAAATCAATAAAAACACTACAAAATGGCAGATATTACACAGAGCCACCACCCCTCTCTGGCGGCACTTCCAAGCCTGGAGGGCGGCAACCATGCCCAGACTCCATTCTGAAGCCGCTCCGAGTCTGTCTGAGCGCGGGTTTAGTTATGGGGAATGTCGTTCAGGTTGGTACGAGTCCAAGGGAGTAAAAAATGAGTGTTCACAACCTCCAATTAACATAATCTAAGCTTAATTAACATAAACTAACTGATAATCAACTAGCTAGTTCATACAACTTAGGTTAGGGTTTGAAAAATTAGGGAAAAATCCCAAATGTATCAATTGATGCAATCAAACACAAAAGCCATTCTATTTGACATCTATAATATCTAAATTAAACATAAAATCAAAAAAATCAACATTTTACCTCAAATTGATGGTTGGGCCGAAAATTCAATGATGCTTGTTCTTGAAATTCTTTGATTTTCCAAGCAAATCAAAGATGAAAATCAAGAAATCCAAGGTTGGATTTAAGTTTTTTTTTTCTTAAGAAAATTGAAGGAAAATTAGTGGGAGAGTGAAGAAGAATTTTCGTCCAATAGAGAAAGGAAGAAGAAGAAATGCAGAAAATTTTAGCTAAGTGTGGCTTATATACTAAGTCAAAATTGGCAAATTCCATTTTAGTCCTTAAACTTTCCTTAAATTATACTTTTGTCACATTTCCTTCTATAATTTATTATGACAATTATATTGGGATTTAGATTTCAAAGTTGGGATTCAAATAGCTTATTTTTATTTATACTTTATTATAAAAATATTTTTAGAGTTGTTTTGGAACTCAGACAATCTAATTTCTACTATACTCCTAAAGTTTCATTTATTTACGATTTTGCCATTAATTACTTTTTCAGTGTTCCTAGACATTTTTCACCTCTTCCCTTTTACCAAAATTACATATATATTTATGCGATTCTTTGCCCCTAGTCTGAATCAGAAATTCATCTGTCGACCGAACGGCTATTTCTCGGCAGTGTTTTTGATACCGGAGTTTTCCAAAAAAGTATCTCGTTTGCATTCTAACTGTGTCTCTAAAATTATTTTTAGTCATTTCGATGATTTAAAACCAAAAACTGAGAACAATAACATTCATTTAAGGTAGACTTTTCTAGGATATTACACTAATCTTAACCTTTGTTTCATTAATTCACTAATATTCCTTAACTTAGAGTTATGCCTTGTGAAGTTATATTCAATTTCTTATCCTGGCAGTCTGGCTAATTCTGCCTATAACTTAGTCTACACATATCTAATTGATGTAATTATTTTTCCTACTTAAACTAGACATATAACACTAGTATTATTCAAATTTTAGGTCAATTTGACCACTATACAATTATTAGTAAATTTTTAAAATTAGACCTACTGTTTTGAAATTTATATCTGGACAGATGCCATGTCTATGCATATAACTCAATCCATGTTCATCCAAATTCAAAAAAATTATATGAGAACTTAGTTTACATATAAATTAGTACTTTTCATGTTCAACACTTTTCCTAATTCAGACTCTAAGATCCTCATATCATTAGAACACAATAACCTTTTCCTGTAATTTTATCAGTTCCAATAAGTTGTATTTATAGTCCAATATCTCCCTATTCACTTTGAATTTTACTAAACCCTTTTACAGACATCTAAATGATATATATATATATATATATATATATATATAACTTTCATATTTAATACTTAATTCAATTATACCTTTAAGGTGCTTATAGCATTAAATCACAATAGCCTCCCTTATCTGTCTTTCAGTCTGAACAATTGACACTTATAGTTTAATATCTCTTTTCTCACTTTGAATTTCATCAAACCATTTTATAGGAATATATTTAAGACCTATAGCTACAACTTTAATGTTTCACACTTTCCTAAATTCATTCATTAAGTCCACGAAATTTGTGCTACAACTTTCTATTTTAATATAGATTTTAGAAATCTCAAAACCCTAATTCAACTTTAGGTTCTTTAACTCAATTAATTCAATTTATTACCCAATTAAAATATAACACTTACAAATTAAAGTAAAGAACTAAGTTTATGAACTTTACGTTAAATTTAGATGAATCCCTTCCTTCTCTTGTTTCTCCAAAGTTGCTTAATATCAATTTCCATCAATTTTCCTTCATCAATCTTTTTCTCACTCTATCTAATTTTCCTAACTTAGAATTTTTTATTGAAGAAAATTGAAGTATCATTTCAAGCAAAAGTGTTTTTACCTTGTATATGAAAATAGCTAGCTTATTTATCTTTTTCCTACACACCGAAGTTAATAGAAAATCTTAAAAAAAAAAAAAAAATCTAAGAATTTTCTAGATTTTTTCTTAGAATTTTTATTCCAAATTTGTTTCGATAAAAACTTCAAAAATTGTAACCTTTAAATTTTCCTTAATTTCATTTCTCTTCCATATCCATCTCCAATCACTTTTAATACCATATTCACTTCAATTTATTTTTAATTGGTCGATAATCCATCTAATTTAAATTATGTGAAATAAATTTGAATAAAATATCTGTCAAAAATTAATTAAAAATCGAGAACAGACAAGTGCTCCAAAGCTACATTTTCTCATCACTTTTTTTTTTCGCTATCCATTTGCCTATTTAATTTCACATTGGCCCTCAAATTATTTTTTCTTGATAATTTAAGATCTTAATTTAAAATATCATCAATCAATTTTAATAAAGAATCTCTTAAAAATATTATAAAAATCGATGACCGATAATACTGCTTATTATCATCAAAATTCTTCGGGAAAAATTTTCCTTTAATATTTTTTTTATACTTCTTTAAACTAATTTTGACCTATTTATTTTTCAAGGAACTTTATATTCATTATTATGATTCACTTGAATCCGTACAATTTTCTAGGATATTACATTAAAAATTTGATGTGGAGTGCCACGTCCCTTTAGTTCACTAAGAATGACATATAGGAGCCACATCATTGCCTTCATCTGACTAATCAAGCCATGCCAATTAAACTCTAGTGACCACATTGAAAAAAATCTAATATTTTTTTATGTCATTTATATTTTTTGCCTTTTAATTCTTTTAATAATTTTTTTTTATTTCAAAATATTCTTTTAATTTTTTTATCAAAATATTCTTTTAATTCTTTTAAGTAAAAATATTTTTCTAAGTTAAACTTTATTTGGTTTTTATAGATTCAATCAATAAATTTTACTTCAAAATAAATCTATCAATCTAAAACTATTTGTTAATTTATTTAATTAAAATATTCTTTAATTTTTTAAGTAAAAATGTTCTTCTTATTAGAAAGAAAATGAAGAATTATTTTGATATATTAAAAATTTAAATAAGTTACTTATTAATTTGAATATATGAATATATAATAGATCTTAAATCTTAATTATTTAGTTGTTACCTTATATACAATGATTTATATAAATTCTTATGGTCTCTAATAGATCTAATAGTCATTATTCTTTTATAAGAACATATTCTAATTTGATAAGTTTAAATTAGAATAATATTTTCAATTAAAAATTAAAAAAATAGTTTGAATAAAGTAACCAATGATTTTTTATTCAAAAATTAATTTTTAGGGAAAATTTATCTTTTGAATTTATGAAAATTAAATAAAATTTAAATTAGAAGAATATTTTTACTTAAATAATTAAAGGAATATTTTGATAAAAAAAAATTAAAAGAATATTTTGAAATAAAAAAATAATTAAAAAGCAAAAAATATAAATGATATAAAAAAAAGGCCAAATTTTGATATTTCTTTTCAAAGTAGTCACCAAAATTTAGCTAACATAGCTCATGTGCTGCCTGCTTAGTCACTTGGAGGTGACGATATGGATCCTATGTGGCATCTACATTAGATTTTCAAGTAAAGATTTTGGTGGAGACATGTTAATGAAAAGAAACTAAAACGTCATGTATCGTCTGAAAGTAATTTTCATTAGTGATCATTTAAAAAAAAAAAAACCTAAAATTTAGTATTTTTTTAGCTAATTATCCTATGAGCGACCCTGCTTGAAACCTGTAGTTCACTTGAATGACCTGAATGTTGGATTTATGCTCTAAAGAACAAACATCAGATGATTATTTTTGGTACATTTTATATCATGAATTATATATTTATGGCTTTTATTATTATGATTATTTGAATAACTGCGTAATATAATAATTATTATAATAATGTCCCTAGAATAAGATATTCTAAAATCATCTCTAGTCAAATATTATTGTGAAATTGGATATCAATAATACATCGAGACTAGTATGTGTAGTGACTGATGACAATGGTCACGGATATGAGATATCGAGTCAACACATAAGTACGTGTTGGAGAACTATGTACTAGATTGACCCACTATGAGAATACTACATGGATTATTGTATGAGTGTCATAAGTATTTCTTATAGTGATAATAATAGTATGATCCTTTGACTTGAGATCATCAAAGATCCCAATATAAAGAGTTGTATATCTTGATACTGTTAAACATCTTCCGTAACAGGATGCATTGTAAAAACAGTAATTGGATATGCCATAAATTATGTAGAGGGATGTTAAGTGATCAAGAAAGGATTTGTCTCTCATATACAACAGGAGTGATGTCTTTGGGCCCTTTGATTGAATGAGACCTAAAATGCATGGCCATGCTCAAATGAGTTGATATGCGATATTGATGTCATTTGATTTAGGAGTCTACTCAGGTATCAAAAATATAAAGATTGAACTATGCGAGTATGACATATTCCATGACTCATGTTCAATCAAGACATCTAAGACAAAAGGATTTAATTACTTAGTAATTTTATCACAAGAAAGGTTATGTCGAGTCATTGATATTCTCGTGACTTAGGTAGCATTAATGTGTTGCTAGACACCGCTCACTGTTTGTGACATAAAATATGATTTTATGTCACTGCTAATATTGTGGGAACCTATAGGGTCACACATTTAGATCGAATCGATGATAGGAATTTTAATTCATGAGATGGATTAAAAAATAAGCATTGGGCTAAACGGTTTAGCTAAGAACTAATATAAGTCCAAAATTCGAGCCTAAGTCAGATGGGGCGAATTAGGGTTTTATTAGTTGACCTAATGCTAGGATTAAATGCCTATAAATATACATGTGATGTTTATTTTAGGTTAACACATTTTTCTATCATTTTTTAGAAAAGAAGAAGTAAACCCTAATCCTTAGTCTTTTAAACGTATCTAGCAAAACGTCTTGGAGATATTCTTCTTGTTCGTGAGACAAACCAAGGAGAGACGAACCGTTCGTGTGGATACTATAGAGGCAAAAGGCGAAAAAGCTTCTGCTCCTGACTCAGAATCGTCCTTGTGTAGTTGAATCATCAAAAAAAGGTATAAACCCTAACCTTCTTATCTGGATCTTTATATGGATCCTGGAGGAAATCGGAATAAATTTTTCTATTCTGCTGCCTTTTCTGATTTTGATTTCCTACACTGAAAGTTTTCAACATCTTAATTCCATAGGTAACCTAAAACTTCCTACAAATTAAAGCTACTCAACCCAAATTTATTAAAAAAAAATGGAAAATGAGATGACTTAAACCCAAAATAATATGAATATGCCCGACATTGAGAATCCAAATTCATCATGGAGAAAATAGGTGGCCTATGTGTCACTTGAGTCAACTAGAGACTTGGGGATATAATGTCAATTATTGACAACATAATGTGTTATCCAATTAAAAAAATAAAATAGAGACAAAAGAGATCATAATGAAAAAGAGGATGCACTAACCAGACTTTTCTATTCTCCAATTACAATAAACTTTTCCTTATCTTTGGAAAATAATGTTCTTTTGATTTAAGTTCACCATCAATAATGGGTGAGCATTACAAAATTAAAAGAATAGATGAATGCACTATAATTCTGTTGGATTTGTGCCCTAAAGATCAATCATCAGATGATTGTTTTTGGTATATTTTATATCATGATTTATATATATACGGCCTTCATTATTATGATTATTTGAATAACTACGTAATATAAATTATTATAATAATGTCTCTAGAATAAGATATTCTAAAATCATCTTTAGTCAAGTATTATTGTGAAAGGGGATATCAATAATACGTCGAGACTAGTATATGTAGTGACTGATGACAATAGTCATGGATATGAGATATCAAGTCAACATATAAGTACATGTTAGAGAACTATGTACTAGATTTACCCACCATGAGAATACTACATGGATTGTTGTATGAGTGTCATAAGTATTTCTCATAGTGATAATAATAGTATGATTCTTTGACTTGAGATCATCAAAGATACCAGCATAAGGAGTTGTATATCTTGATATTGTTAAACGTCTTCCGTAACGGGATGTACTATAAAAATAGTAATTGGATATGCCACAAATTATGTAGAGGGATGTTGAGTGATCAAGATAGGATTTGTCCCTCCTATACAACGGGAGTGATGTCTTTGGGCCTTTTGATTGAGTGAGATCTAAAATGCATGGCCGTGCTCAAATGAGTCGATAAGTGATATTGATGTCATTTAATTTAAGAGTCTACTCAGATATCAAAAATATAAACATTGAACTATGCGAGTATGAAAAATTCTATGACTCGTATTCAATCGAGACATCTAGGACAAAAGGATTTAATTACTTGGTAATTTTATCACAAGAAAGGTTATGTCGAGTCATTGACATTCTCGTGACTTAGGTAGCATTGATGTGTTGCTAAACACCGCTCACTGCTTGTGATATAAAATATAATTTTATGTCACTATTAATATTGTGGGAACCTATAGGGTCACTCATTTAGATCGGATCGATGATAGGATTTTTAATTCATGAGATGGATTAAAAAATTAAGAATTGGGCTAAATGATTTAGCTAAGAACTAATATAAGCCCAAAATTCGAGCCCAAGTCAGATGGGGCGAATTAGAGTTTTATTAGTTGACCTAATGCTAGGGTTAAATGCTTATAAATATACATGTGATGTTACTTTTAGGAGAGACTAATTTTCTATCGTTTTTCTGAAAAGAAGAAGTGAACCCTAATCCTAATTCTCTTAGACGTATCTAGCAAAACGTCTCGGAGATATTCTTCTTATTTGTGAGACGGTCCTAGGGCAAGGGTAGGCTTAAGGCTACCATAAACCCGTAGAACTCACATATCATAAATCTCATACACAATAATATCAATTATAAATATCATAAAGTGATCATTTCTATAAATTCCATTAAACATCAAGCATATCTTTACCATTATCATTTCATAGCTTTCTCTTGTTCCTTACTGATCAAAAGATGCATCTCACATCAGTAAGGAACAAAAGTACCCAAAAGGTAATAATTCATACATCAAACATTATCATCCTCAAATGACTAACTACAGAGCTCTAGAGTACACTCCCAATACATATTGAGTCATAATACCATTTAATGAATATACATAATCATATTTCAAAATAATTACAATGTAGCTTCTTGGAAAGAAAGAGTCAAGAAGCTTGATCTCCTCTATTAGCTCCCTCACGAGCTATGCTATCACTTGAAATCCATAGAAGAGGAGTGAGCCTTCAACTCAGTAAGATATGAATATCATAAATTAAGAATCTGAATAACAAATCATAATCATGTACAAATATTTGGTTATAACTGGGTATGAAAGAATCTCAAGTTTTATTTGAAGGAACACGAGTGCTTATAATAATGAGCATCATCAAATTATATCACAAATCAAATCATGGTTCTCATTTAGAATATAAAATGCCCACAAAGAATGGCATTATCAAATCTCATCTGATAGAACTGATCTCATGTCATATCATACGTATCAGTAGCATAGCTACCTTAACGTGAATGTATGCTTATCCAGGCATACGCCTAGAGCACATGGTCCCCTCTAGGTGAAACACTGATAAAAAACCTATCAGCTAGACTCCCAAAGTACACTATGGACAATGAATTTACTCTCATTGGGAAGAGCGTTCTATCCATAAGGTCATGTGGTTTCAATCTCATAAGAAGCATATTGGTCGCAAGACCATCAACATAAACCATCATTCGAATCAGGTTTAGCAAATAAGAAGCATATGAACTTGATCCAAGAAGGTTGATCAAGTCATTCACATTATATAAATATATAAACATGGATGAAAAATAATGAGAATACTTGGTCATATTATTTCAAAGAACGATAATCAAATGAGATGTTCATACTTACCTCTTACACAATTTCTCTTAAATTTCTTTAGCAACTTGCTCAATTTCAACTCCTCAATTACTTTGATTTCCTCTTCCTAAGAAATTTTTCAATTATTCAAAATTAGGGTTTTCTCCAAATAAATAATATTTAACATGATTTCTGAATATTTAACCATCTTAGGGTCTCTATTCTTAATTCCTAACGTCAATTTAATTTATCTCTTAAGGAAAAATCTGCATTTAATTCGGAGTTACTGTTCATATCACTATTCATGACAGTCCATAAATTCTGATTTCTCTAACAT
>CANXYC011185734.1:0-72340 GCA_948193065.1 Aleurites moluccanus
TCATTTTTCAGGCACTTTCTGGTTTGCCTTGAAATCAATATTTCCATGGCATTTTCTTTATACAAATGATAAATACATATATATAATAGGCAATTGGGCTTGATTTGACATCAAAAAGCCTTTCAGAACAAATTTTATACAGAATCAAAGTTTAGGTCAGTTTTAGGCATTTCGGCAGCTCTGTTTTAGGTCATTTTAGCAAAACTGTCCAAAAATGGATCAGTAATGGTTTTCAATCAAGGATATCATTTTATATGCATAAATGCATGGCTTATGAATGAATAATGCATGAATCATATATATAAACTCACCTCAGACAAAAACTCCAATATTCCTCAATAGGCCTAATTGGCCAGTGACTCGCCGTCTGCGTCCTTTGCTTGGGAAGTATCCCCCTATATTAATAAAATCACTCCGGTAAGACTTATACTCAATACCATTCACATCAAAACACATATCAAAGCATATCAAGGCATGTTAGCATACATAATCACATACTATACACTATAAACCCTATATCACACAATTGACACTTTCCATACCTTTTATGTATCAAATGCACTTCTATCACCACATTCATTCACATTTCATATATTCATTATTATAAGGCTAAGTTAAGAACTTCCAAACACTTAGTTCAATATTTCATACTAAACATACATCAAATTTCAAGTATGCTTTCCAAGTACTTATATCAATCAACCTTTCCATATTTGAACTTATTCATTTCTATTATTCATGCCATTAAACCATATTCAAACTTCACTTTTTCAATTGTATTAACCTAACATCTTAAACTAACAAAGTTAATATGATTCCTCCTAAATGAAAATCATTACATTCATCCATTTTTCAACACCAATCAATCATACAACATATATATATATATATTAAATGCATATCATTCATCCATATACACCTATTAAACATCAATGTACAATTCATCATTCACACACTTCAAGTTTCGGCCCAAATGGAATTTCATTCAAAATAATTCTTTTCTATCAAATGACCATCAATTCATGTTAAACACATCAAATTCACATCATTCAAGCCTTTTAAACCTATTAAACACTAAAATCCAACACCATTATACATCATCATCATTTCGGCCAAGATGAATTTCCTTTTAAATGAACTTGTTTCCTTCATTTAACCATTAATTCATATCATACACACCAAATACAACTCATTTGAACTAAAAGATTCATCAAAATCATACTTTGATTCATATTTCTACCTATTAGGGTTTCATTCCAAATTTTTTTTCTTCCAACCAAAACATGTTTTGGATACTAAATATCATCAAAGAACATCTTATGAACATAATTAAACCAAAAGAATCGTAACATCAATCACTTACCAAAAGTTCTTCAAAAAGTTCAAAGCTTTGATTTTTTGATTTTTCTTATTTTTCCTTAGAATCTAAAGCTATGTTTGTGTTTAAAATGATGGAATTAGTTGGTTTCTATCAAAAAATGGAAGAAAACAACAATATTTGGTGGAAGACAAGCTTGGCCGAAACTTAGCAATGGAGGAGAGAGAAATTTTGGTTGGTGAATTGATAAGGAAGATGAAGAATGATGAAGAGGTGGGAAAAATCAACTTTAAATATCAATGGTGCAATCCTATGCTTTGAGCTTATGATAGAAATGGTGAAACCTAGTCATCCAACCATTCATTTCTTCATCATTTCATCCAATGGTTAGATTTAGCTAAGCCTAGGATGATACCATAAGTGTGCATACACTATAAAAGTCCATATTCCAAAGAAAAAGACTAAATTGCCCTTAGTTCAAATGAAACCCCTAAATCAAGCAGCTTGCCGGAAATTATTTTCTATTGGGTTTAATTTTCCAACAAAACTTCAAATAAATAAAATATCATCATTTTCATGTCCTAATATTCTTTTCTACCTTCAAATATCATGTTAATTTCCATAAAACTTGAAGGGGTGTGAAATGACCATTTTGCCCCCAGTTCCCCAAAAATTCAATTTTTCCTGATTTCTTCCTAACAGCCTTTAAACTACTTTTACACGTATAATACTTCCTAAAACATGCATATATATTCAATTCAAACATAAACATGCGATAATACATAACTTTTAAACAAAGGGCAAATCTCCTATGTTTGCCCTTTAAAGTTCAGGTTCTAAGCCTTAACTGAAGTGTTACATTCTATCCCCTATAATTAAATTCATCCTCGAATATACTTTAATGCTATAAGGTAGAATAGAAACCTGATTCATGAAATAAGGAGGAGTATTTGTGCCTCATCTCAGCCTCACTCTCCCAGGTACATTCCTCTACTGTTCTATTTCTCCATAAAACTTTAACCATAGGAATGCTCTTATTGCGAAGCTGTCTAATTTGCTAATCAACTATTCAACTGGTACCTCCTCATAAGCCAAATATTCATTTAATTCTACATCCTGTAGCTGAAGAATATGGGATGGATCTGATACATATTTCCTCAATATAGAAATATGAAAAACTAGATGCACACGTCCCATATTTGGAGGTAGTGCCAATCTGTAGGACATATTTCCTACCCTATCTAGAATCTCAAAAGGACCAATATATCTAGGTGACAATTTTCCTTTCTTCCCAAATCTCATGACTCCCTTCATTGGCGAAATTTTAAGGAACACGTGGTCACCTACACTAAACTGCACATCCTTCCTCTTAGGATCAGCATAGCTTTTCTGTCTACTGAAGGTAGTCTTAATTCTTTCCTTAATCATGGGCACATTTTCTATTGTTTCTCTAATCAAATCAGGGCCCTCTAACTGCTTTTCTCCAGGTTCTACCCAACATATAGGAGACTTGCACTTTCTTCCATAAAATGCCTCATATGGTGCCATATCAATAGTGGAATGGTAACTGTTGTTATATGCAAATTCTATCAATGGTAGATAATGATCCTAGCTGCCCTTATAGTCGATCACACAGAGTCTCAACATATCTTCTAAAGTCTGAATAGTCCTCTCTATCTGAGCATCTGTCTGTGGGTGACTGAAATGTAGCTTAGTACCCAATGCCTCCTGAAATTTCTGCCAAAATCTAGAAGTAAACTGAGTACCCCTATCAGAAATGATCACTAATGGTACACCATATAGTCTGACAATCTTATCAACATACAGCTAGGCATACTGAGCTGTTGGATAGGTGGTCTTTACTTCTAGAAAATGAGCTGATTTTGTCAACCGATCCACTATCACCCAAATAGAATCATAGCCTTTCTGTGTCTTTGGCAATCCAACCATAAAGTCCATAGTTACCTATTCCCATTTCCATTCTGGCAATTGGATCTCCTGAAGTAAACCAGACGGTTTATGATATTCCACCTTAATCTATTGACAGGCTAAACAAGTAGACACAAACTTAGCTATATCCCCTTTCATATTATGCCACCAATAATGTTTCTTCAAATCATGATACATCTTTGTCACTCTAGGATGAACAGTGTATGGAGCATAATGAATCTCCTCCATAATCTGCCTTTTTAACCCATCACAGTCAGGTACACACAATCTATCATTACATTTCAATACATTGTCCCTAACTGTAAATTCAGGAGCCTTAACTTCTCTAACTAACTCCATAATCTTCATTAATTATGAATCTTTGCTCTGGGAATTCTTTATTTCATCCAACAATAATGGTTTAACCTGAAATTGTGCTATCAGCACCTGTTCCTGCCCCTGTAATTCAAAATCCAAGGTTAATCCCATTGCTACCAATTTCCTAAACTCCTGCATTAGAGGTTTTTCTGTAACAGTCAAATGTGCTAAACTACCCATAGATTTCTTGCTAAGTGCATCTGCTACTACATTAGCATTCCCTGGGTGATATAAAATCTGACAATCATAATCTTTTAGCAATTCAACCCATCGTCTCAGTCTCAAATTCAATTCTTTTTGTTATAGTAAATACTGAAGATTCTTATGATCTGTATATATTTCACATTTCACCCCATAAAGATAATGTCTCCAAATCTTTAAAGCAAAGATCACTGCTACAATTTCCAAATCATGGGTAGGATAATTCGCTTCATGCTTCTTCAACTGTTATGAAGCATAAGCAATTACTTTTCTATCCTGCATCAGCACGCATCCTAAGCCAATTCTAGATGCATCACAGTATATGGAAAATGTACCAGTCTCTGTAGGAAGTGTCAACACTGGAGCAGTAGTCAAACAAGTCTTAAGAGTTTGAAAACTTTTCTCACAATTTTCACTCCAATGGAACTTCTCCTGTTTCCGAGTCAATATGGATAATGGAGCAACTATCTTTGAAAAATCCTTAATAAATCTTTGGTAATATCCAGCTAATCCCACAAAAATCCTCACCTCAGTCACTATAGTGGATCATGGCCAATTAGCTACTATTTCCACCTTCTGAGGATCAACTTTGATGCCATCTTTATGAATAACATGTCCCAGAAATGCTACCTCAGTCAACCAGAAATCACACTTAGAAAACTTGGCATATAACTGATGCTCCCTCAAAATCTGCAATGTAATCCTAAGATGCTCTTCATATTCCTCCTTACTCCTAGAATAAAAAAGAATATCATCAATGAAGACAATGATAAACTTATCCAAATAAGTCTTAAACACTCTGTTCATCAGATCCATAAAAGTTGCAGGTGCATTAGTTAGCCCAAATGGTAACACCAGAAATTCATAGTGTCCATATCTGGTTATGAAAGCAGTCTTTGAAACATGCTCCTTCTTAATCTTTAATTGATGGTACCCTGATCTCAAATCAATCTTAGAGAAATAACAGGCTCCCTGTAATTGATCAAATAGGTCATCTATTCTAGGCAAAGGATACCTATTCTTCACTATCACCTTATTCAGTTGTCTGTAATCAATGCACATTCTCAGTGTCCCATCTTTCTTTTTTACAAATAACACTGGAGCTCCCTAAGGTGAACTACTAGGTCTGATAAACCCCTTGTCAAGTAGTTCCTATAACTGTACTTTCAACTCTTTTAACTCTGGTGGTGCTATTTTGTATAGAGGAATGGATATCGGATCTGTACCAGTATACACTTCAATTTCAAATTCTATCTCTCTTTCTGGTGGCAATCCAGGAAGATTTGCAGGAAAAACATCTGAAAAATCATGCACTACTGGAATATGCTTTAACTCCTTAGATACCTTTGTAGTATCCACCACTGATGCCAAATAAGCAATGCACCCTTTCCTTAACAATCTCTGTGCCTAAATAGTTGAGATAAGCCCTGTCATTTTCTCATTTTTCTCTCCCTGAAAAATAAACTTTTCCTGCCCATCCAATCTAAATTCTACTTGTTTCAAAGAACAATCAATGATGGCCCTATATGCAGTTAACCAGTCCCTACCCAAAATCACATCAAATTCCAGTACTGGTAACTCAATCAAGTCTGCAAGTAACTCTCTATCAACTATCCTCACAGGACAATCTCTATATCTATAACCCACAATTACATTTTCTCCCAATGGTGTAGCTACCTCTAATGGCATCAATAAAGGTTCCCTAGCTAATTCCATTTTCCTAGCAAACACAGAAGACACAAAAGAGTGTGTGGCACCAGAATCAAATAATGCGTATGCCTTAATATCATAAATAGGAACCATACCTACTATAGTGTCATGTAATCCCTGGGCCTGCTATGGGGTCATGGCAAAAACTCTCCCCTGACCTCACCCTGTTGGTGGCTGTGCTGCTAGCTGACCCTGTCCTACTGGCCTACCTCTACTAGCTCCTCCTCTACTCATCTGTACAGTAGGCCGAGATACTACTGAGCCAGCCTGTTGTTGAACTCTCATAGGACACTCCCTCAAATAATGGCCAAACTGCCCACATTTAAAACATGTCCTTGCTGTAGCCCTACATTCACCAGCATGTCTCTTTCCACAGTGCTCACATGGAGGTATCTCTCGAATTTGCAGTACTGGTCTATTGGATCCTCTAAAATATGCTGGGATAGGTGGTCTCATCCTGCCTCCTCTAAAAACATCCCTCCTCTGACTCTATACTGAGGGTGTCTAAAACTTCCTCTGAGTAGGCCTAACCATACCAGTCTAAGATGATCCCTCTCCATATCTAGGGAACTCTCCTCCTCTGCTCCTCTTTCTTATGTCTTTCTCTGATCTTTCCTCTTTATATTTGATATCCATCTGTGTAGCTGCATCAATAATCTACCCCAAAGAAGTATATTGTCCAGCTAATAGTATGTTATGCAATGAAGCATACAGACCTCGCCTAAAACGACCAATCAAGTCTGCCTCTGTGGGTGCTATCTGTCTAGCATACTTGCTCAGTCTCCTGAACTCTCTAGCATAATCAGTGACACTAAGATTCCCCTATTTTAGCTATTCAAATCTCATAATATTTCTATCTCTGATTCCTGCTGGTAGAAATTCATCCATTAACTTCTATTTAAATTCTTCCTAGGTGATCGGGTCATTACTATGGATATTAGCATCAATGTGCTCATCAAACCATACAGAAGCATCCCTCATAAATAACAAACCTACCAGCTCAATAATCTTGGCATCTGAACATGGTAGCTTTCTAACAACCCTATCCACTCTCTCAGTGAAGTCACTGGGGTCTGTACCATACTCCCCAGAATAAGTAGGCAGCTGTAGTTTTAAAAACTCTGAAATGTTAAAACCACCTTCAGGTATAATTTTACGATTTCTTACCCTTCTTTGTTCAACTGGCACTCTCTCTAGTGCTGGTGGTATCTCAAGCTGTATAACAGGCTAAACAGGTGGTGGAGGTGGCTGTGGTACTGCAGCTGCCTCTACTGCTATATGAGCCTGCAACATCTGCATCATCTCCTGATTTCTCCTTAACATTTCCTATCTAAAATCCTGCATTTCCTGTCTCAATGCAGTCTCACCAATACTACTCCCCTCTGTACGTTGTCGTGATCTAGGTGGTTCAGGACTAATCCTCTCTGCCTGTACAAAAGTATCAGTGCCTACCTCAGGCTCTCCACTATATGCCCTATGCTCACCCTCCATATCAAGTATATGACCCCTATTCACACTTCTCGACATCTGCATATATTTAAATAAAATAACAATTCAAATAGCATAAAGGAATATTCATACTACATATTCTCAGAATTTCAAACAATGAAGATAACATCTAACTTAGACGATACACGAATTCCTATGTTCCTTGGTATATACTCTATTACATACGTATAATATCACAGGTTTACTAAACCTTTAGCTCTGATACCAAATTTGTCACTGCCCAATTTAAGACCATGATGGTCCTAGGGTACGGGTAATGCCAAGGCGACCAGTACCTCGAAGAACCCATGCTTTTACTTGAACTTAACTTTTACAAACTAATAATGTCATTAATAATCATTCCTTAAACATATGATACAATTTAGGTAGTAATTATTTTTCTAAAACATCATAAGATTTCTTACAGAAAAACTAACAGAGTTTCCTTTATAACTCTGACTTAAGCTATCCATAAGAAATAAAGATTTACACTTCCAATTAAACAAACATCCCCTTATATCCTCCATTAGTCAACACAACTCAATAAGCACTTCAAAATTCATGAAAAGCCACATCTATCCATTAATGATCTATAAATAATCAATACTGATGAAGGAATGGTGAAATACATATCATGAACTATAATGCATTTAATATAACAGGAGTGGATATCTGTAACATATCATAATATATCATATATGGTTACTTCACTTCTCTTCCTTCACATTTCCACCCAATCACACCATTTCCAACCAATCACACCATGTCATAGAGAATTTCACCCTCTTTAGCAAGGGTCAGAGCATATATACATATATCTGTGTACACAGCCGATGGATTTATTCACTACACCATCGAAGTAGTCCTGTTATAACATATTATATGCAAATGTCTCATATAGTATGAATATATCAATATAAAGTCTCAAATATAACTTTAATGATGTTAAATAATATCATAAAGGTCAAAGAAGCAATATAGCTCAATATGAAAATTTTGGTCTCCACGGCCCAGTTGCGCCACCCCTAAATTACGGGTTCGTTTCTCATTTTTCAGGCACTTTCTGGTTTGCCTTGAAATCAATATTTCCATGGTATTTTCTTTATACAAATGATAAATACATATATATAATAGGAAATTGGGCTTGATTTGACATCAAAAAGCCTTTTAGAACAAATTTTATACAGAATCAAAGTTTAGGTTAGTTTTAGGCATTTTGGCAGCTCTATTTTAGGTCATTTTAGCAAAACTGCCCAAAAATGGATCATTAATGGTTTTCAATCAAGGATATCATTTTATATGCATAAATGCATGACTTATGAATGAATAATGCATGAATCATATATATAGACTCACCTCAGACAAAAACTCCAATATTCCTCAACAGGCCTAATTGGCCAGGGACTCACCGTCCGCAGTCCTTGCTCGAGAAGTTTCCCCTATATTAATAAAATCACTCTGGTAAGACTTATACTCAATACCATTCACATCAAAACACATATCAAAGCATATCAAGGCATATTAGCATACATAATCACATACTATACATTATAAACCCTATATCACACAATTGATACTTTCCATACCTTTTATGCATCAAATGCACTTCTATCACCACATTTCATTCACATTTCATATATTCATTATTATAAGGCTAAGTTAAGAACTTCCAAAAACTTAGTTCAATATTTCATACTAAACATACATCAAATTTCAAGTATGTTTTCCATGTACTTATATCAATCAACCTTTCCATATTTGAACTTATTCATTTCTATTATTCATGCCATTAAAACATATTCAAACTTCACTTCTTCAATTGCATTAACCTAACATCTTAAACTAATAAAGTCAATATGATTTCACCTAAATGGAAATCATTCCATTCATCCATTTTTCAACACCAATCAATCATACAACATATATATACATCAAATGCATATCATTCATCCATATACACCTATTAAACATCAATGTACAATTCATCATTCACACACTTCAAGTTTCGGCCCAAATGGAATTTCATTCAAAATAATTCTTTTCTATCAAATGACCATCAATTCATGTTACACACATCAAATTCACATCATTCAAGCCTTTTAAACCTATTAAACACCAAAATCCAACACCATTATACATCATCATCATTTTGGCCAAGATGAATTTCCTTCTAAATGAATTTGTTTCCATCATTTAATCATTAATTCATATCATACACATTAAATACAACTCATTTGAACCAAAAGATTCATCAAAATCATACTTTGATTCATATTTCTTCCTATTTGGGTTTCATTCCAATTTTTTATTTTTCTTCCAACCAAAACATGTTTTGGATACTAAATATCATCAAAGAACATCTTATGAACCTAATTAAACCAAAAGAATGGAAAAATCAATCACTTACCAAAAGTTCTTCAAAAAGTTCAAAGCTTTGATTCTTTAATTTTTCTTCTTTTTCCTTAGAATCTAAAGCTATGTTTGTGTTTAAAAGGATGGAATTAGTTGGTTTCTATCAAAAAATGGAAGAAAACAACAATCTTTGGTGGAAGACAATCTTGGCCGAAACTTAGCTATGGAGGAGAGAGAAACTTTGGTTGGTGAATTGATAAGGAAGATGAAGAATGATGAAGAGGTGGGAAAAATCAACTTTAAATATCAATGGTGCAATCCTATGCTTTGAGCTTATGATAGAAATGGTGAAACCTAGTCATCCAACCATCCATTTCTTCATCATTTCATCCAATGGTTAGATTTAGTTAAGCCTAGGATGATACCATAAGTGTGCATACACTATATAAGTCCATATTCCAAAGAAAAAGACTAAATTGCCCTTAGTTCCAATGAAACCCCTAAATCAAGCAGCTTGCCGGAAATTATTTTCTATCGTATTTAATTCTCCAACAAAACTTCAAATAAATAAAATATCATCATTTTCATGTCCTAATATTCTTTTCTACCTTCAAATATCATGTTAATTTCCATAAAACTCGAAGGGGTGTGAAATGACCATTTTGCCCCCAGTTCACCAAAAATTGAATTTCTCCTGATTTCTTCCTAACAGCCTTTAAACCACTTTTACACATATGAAACTTCCAAAAACATGCATATACATTCAATTCAAGCATAAACATGCATTAATATATAGCTTTCAAACAAAACAAATATTTCCTAGGTTTTCCCTTTAAAGCTCAAGTTCTAAGCCTTATCTGAAGTATTACAGTATGTGGAAGGCAAATTATTGGAAGTGTAAAATAATTTTTTTGTGTAGGCTGTATAATTTTTAAAAGATCCGATTTTGTGTCGAGAATAGTATTAAAAATACAAAAGTGACTCTGTCGAAATTCTGTAAAATTAATAAGTAATAAATGGAATTTGAATATTAATGAATGAGTTAAGAATGAATAATTGATAACTAGATTGTTAGCGGATTCTATAGATTTCTGGTGACCTTAGGTCTACCCGTGCCCTAGAACCATCAAGTCCCAAAAGTGGGACATGACATAAGGAGTTGGTTCCCTTTGAATTCAACCCTTATAGAAGCATAGTTGTGACTAACATTATGAAAAAAAATGAACTATTTTTCAGGTCTAGGTTTGGGGAGGAATGAACAAAGGATAATATCCTTCAATGACTCCCTATGGCTAAACCACTATTGGGCTTGGCTATGAACCCACCGAAGAGGAAGAGAAAGAGATTCATAGAAGAGCTAAGCTAAGGACTGAGGCTAAGAGAAAAGGTGAATCATTTGATTAACAAATACGCCCCTACTTTAAAACTTTAAATGGCTACTTTTTGAAACAAAGGGAAGATTTCCCTTAATGTGATTTTTCTAAACCTTCGTATTGCCCCTTAACCCATAAACTGACCCCAGAGTTTGAAATTTTCTTTGATGTCAAGCTCAATTTAGATGAATATGAGCCAATTGACATGCTGGAGAAGGATTGGAAGAAAACATGGAAGCTACTCTCTTTAAGCAAGTTTTCATGATTGAATGGGAGTAGAAGCATACCCTACAAAGATGATCTAGACCATTTTTTTCCCACAACAAAATTGGCATTATGAGAAGATAGCCTGTTTTGATAAAGCAAAACTAAAGTCATCTAAGTATAAACCCAAGTCATTCAAGTCCGAGTTGTCTAAGTCAGTCGAATTGCTATTTTCCTTTCTTAGTCTTCTACGTCTGTAAAAAAACCTTTTTAGTCTTTCTTATTTTTCTTTGAATGTAACCATGATGATGGGGCTTTTTATCATAATAAAATGCTTGCCTTTTCTATTATTTCCCTTTGTCAGAATTTTCATTTCTTGCATCCAATCAGAATGAGACATTAAAAAGAAAATGAAATAAAGATAAAGAAGAATCAATTAATTTTGGCACAAAATTCGCATCATAACTCATGTTTCTAAAGAAATTCTAAAGATTCAAGGACTATTTGCATGGAAACTTGATGACATAATAAAAATTGATCCAAACATTGCAAATTCGAATTCCATCTGAACTCCGACTAGGGCAACACCTTATTCCTTAGTTTATGGCATAGAAGCAGTTCTTCCAATTAAGTTGCAAATCTGATTACCCAGGGTTATACGCGAAAGTCAACTAAATGAAACAAAATGGAGCAGGGGATATCATGATCAGTTGAATGCCATAGATAAGAAAATGATGGATGCCTTGTATCAGATTCAGGGTTATCAATAGAAGCTTGCTAGATATTTCAACAAAAGGGTGATCGACATAGGGTTAGAAAAAGGAAACTTGGTCTTGAAGGAAATCATAGCTCCAGTTCATGATCCAAGGAAAAAATTCTAACTTAACTGGGCTAGACCATACATACTCAAGAAGATCCTGTCTGGCAGAGGTGTCATACTCATGGACTTGGATGGAAATGAATTCTAGAATCCATGCAACCTAGATCAACTTAAAAAATATTTTGTGTAATGTAATGAGTTATATAAACAGAACTATAAGAACCTGATTCTTTCGAAAAAAAAAAAAAGAATTAAGATATAAAAATATAAACAGAGATATGTTGGCAACTCATTTTGAGTACGGTCCAAAGCATAATAAAATCATTATTTTTCGTGTCAAAGTTAACTAACTCTCGCTCGCTAAGTTGAAAACCTGTAAAGGCGGCTTAGGAAAAAATTAGAATAGCTCGGCGAATCGAAAACATAAAAGGGAGGCTCAGGTAAAAATTAGAACAATAAAAAGGAAAAGAAAAGGCAAAAGAAAAAAGGAAAAAGGAAAATATCTCATTTTGATTATCCTATCTGACAAAGTCATAAATCATCATCCCATTTATCATGACTTCCTTTCTCGTTTTCAATCATGCAAGTAAAATTCTTGTCTCATTCATTCCATTCAAAAAGTTAGTGTCATAAATTAAAAACCAGCTCCCATCTTTTTTTATTAAAATAATAAAGTCCAAACCAATGTCAAAAATATCAAAGTCAAATAAAATCCTATCCTATGAGGACAGAAGCAAAACAGAAATGCAAGAATCCTAACTACAAGTCATCCTCCTTCTAGGATGGATATCTCTATCATCGCCTGAGTCATTTGAGTTATCATCAACTGGACTTTTCCTAAGCATTTTATTAGAAGCTCTATTTACAATCATCATCTCTGCACCTCTAGTGTCAATAGTCTCTTAGTCCATCTCCATCACCTAAGTCACTCCACCAGTTGACGTCTCTTTAGCAGTAATAACTCCATCGTCTATCTCTATCCCTACCACTAGCTCCTTTATTAAGGTGGATCACCTAATCTTCTCAATAGGCCAAACCGAGGTAATGAACTAAGCATCATACCCCTTCAACCTCTCTGATAAACTAGTTGGTCTAACAAAGCGCAAGCCATTCATTATGGCTCGAGCAACGGCATCATTAATCACAGATATCGGGAAAACAACTTCGTCTGGTGGAATACCCTGTGACTGACCCATCTGTCTCAAAATCCCGCTAACTTAATAGAAGGTAGTAAGCACCATGCCCATCAAATACACTATCCTATAGCCAAAACTCATTGTTATGAAAGAACCAATCTCATACTAAAGGCAATACCACAAAATATTTTCTGGATACAATTCCAATAGCCAAACAGTCCACTCTCTCTGTGAGTCTAAGCAGATAAGTATCCGATGTATGTGATACCTAGTAGTGGATTAAGGTAACCTATCTAGAAGACCAACTACCTAGAGATGATCGTTTAACCATAGCTAAGTCATCTTAAAATAGAAGTTAAAACCATAGGGGTTTAAATAGAAAAATAACAAAAGGAAAGATAAAAGTGTCACAACCTGAAGAATGACTGGGTTCATATACCAGGACCCTTGCACTCTGTAGTTAGCATCCAAACTCATAAGGGTCTCAGCTAAAACCATACTTGCTATAGTACACCTCTACTCCATTTGAGCCACCAACTCCACTATCTCAATATCTTTCCAGCCAGTAGTATTAAAACAAACATCCAGCAATTAGACAGAAAACCAATGCAAGCAACCTGAGCTTTTGCCTCCTAGGATCCTCAAGTTCTTGAAACTTAGTAATCACTACAGTGAAGTCAACTCTATCTCCATGAACTATGAAACTAGCCAAATCATATCCCAAACCAAGCAATTTCCTAAAGGATAGGAAATGCCCAAACCTAGACTCTAGAACAGCCAAAGTAGCATCCGGGTTGTTGCCCAGAATAGTACTGAACTCTTTAAAGGTGGGGGCACATTTCCTCCATGCTAGCTCCAAAACGGAATACATGGTCGACAAGATCCCAAAAGTTCACACAGGCATTCAGAAAGTCTCTATCCACTTTTACTCCCTTTAAGGTCAAAGCATAAATGATCCCATACCTACCTAAATTTATCTGGTCAACCTTATCCAAATTCTTGGTCCATAGGAACATATAGTGATTGAAGTAGGGTTCTATTAGGAAACAATATTAAACTCAAGAAAGCATAGAGAATTCAAAGAAAAAAATCTGAAAAACAAAAAGACAAACCAATAACGATTTCACAAAGCAAAAAAGGCTATATATAAGTGAAAAAACTTATCCGGAACAAACTAGGCTCTAGTGGTAGCCTGCTTTGGAGCTGGCAGCACTACACAAGCATCTTAGTGGCAACACCATGCCTAGCTGGTGACACCACCAGCTTCACAATTTGAGCTTAGTGGCAATTCTTCTTCATGATGGTGGTAGTAGCTCTTTAGTCAAATAGCAACTCCTCTTCTTCTTATTAGCAACTTTGTTTTCTTAGGTTTTAAGTTATAGGTGTAATACCCTAGAATTATGTTATAGTTTCTAAGCATATTTATTAAGTATCGGACAGATAACACCAGTAGTAATTGTTCAGTTTAAGGATTTAATACAGTATTGAGTTTAAGATTATTTTTCTCAGATATATGGATAATGAAAGATCAAGAATAATGATAATTAACGATATGAAGAAAGTAAAGAAAAGTATTAAGAATGATGAAAAATCAATAGAATGGCAAAATCATAAATAAGTGAAACTCTAGGGGCATTTTGGGAAACCAACTGTCAAGGACCCAGAATTAATCCGAAAGTTGTATAATGTTAAACTAAAGCTAAAAATAAGCTTATTCATTTCCCACTTTGAAATCTAAAACTAAACAGAATTGACATAATTAGTTACATAAAGTTTTCGGGTCAAAAATAGAAATAATGAAAGTTTTGGGGTGGAAAACCTAATTTCCATAATTTTCCACCTATAAATAGAACACTTAGCCAAATTTTCACACATTACTCTTCTTCTTCTTCTCTTCTCAAGTTGGCCGAACCATTCTCCACCAATTCTCCACCAAATTTCAAGCAAATTTGTGAAGAAAAACCATATAAAACTTGATTTTAAGCCTTGATTAACCTTATTCCATCCATTTCTCACCAAAAAGATCAAAGGAAATCAAGAATTCTTCACACTTGAATTTCGTCCACTCCATCCCTTTGAGGTAATTTAATGATTTCTTCATTCTTGTAAGTTAATTAGGTGTTTTAGATGTTGAATTAGATGGGTTTAGCATTAGATTGCATTAATTTATTCAAATTGTAGGAATTCTCAATTTTCAAACTCTAATTAGGTTATGTATGAAACCAAACCCTAGAATTAGCTTCCATAATTCATAATTGAGTTAGATTATATTTAATTGTATTCATTGGAAGCCAATTTAATGATAGTTTTGGTGTAGAATCAAAGAAAGAGCAAGATTGTTATATTTGCCTACTTTGAAGGAATTGAAGAAAACATGTAGTATTTCAGCAATTTGGAAGCTTAAGTGAGTTTAATATACATTATATTACATGCCTAAAATCATATTTTGAATTATGGAATCCATCCTCAAATGACCATGCTTTGGCCGAACCTTAATTGCCTAGTTCCTTTGTATTTTTGTTTGGTTTTTCACTTGAATTCCATGCCAAAATTGATCCATTGTGTATTGTTATTTGTTGCATTTCATATGCCTATTGAATTGTCCCTATTGTGAACTTGTTGCTTGATATTTGGGCATTGTTGATATTGCCCCAAAACCTAACCAAAATGCCTTATGAATATTGCATACCAAGTGTTCGACAAAATGCCTCAATGAGTTTTTTTATAGGCCTACCAAGCCAATGCCATCATTGCTACCAACATTGGCTAGCCAATTGTGCCAGCGTAACTAACATTGAATGACTACCTTGTTAACCAACCCATACTTGATTGTCATTACTATTGTTTTTCCAATCATAGCTTATATTGCTTATATGTTACTGATTAATGATACCGATTGATTAACTTGCAAACCACTGGTCATTGATGAGTTCATTGATTCCTATTAGTTCATATTATTTAATTTCCAAAGTTAATGATTCTATTGCTTAATTATATGTTGATATGACAGAGCTACCTTACCAACAGGGTAATGGGTGAATAACATCGGTATTATGCACAATGTATATCATGGACCCTAGCTAGGAAGGGTTAATATCCTAGCCAAAAGGCTTGGCCTGCCCTATGTAATTTACATGTGATTTACATATTGTTATATGTGTTAAGGCCCATTATTTGTCATATCCATATGATTTATATATTGATTGACTTGTTTTTTGGATACAACCTATTATTTATTATCTAATATTTTTCTTCTTGAATTGGTGTGCAAAACCCATTAACCGATATTTGTTTATATGTTTATCCTATTGATTATCCAACCCTTATATTTGATATGATGTATATTAGATTCATTGAGTATTTTTATACTCATTCTGTTGTTGTTGAATATTTTTTCAAGTCAGGAGTAGTAAGCAGGTTCTAGAATCTCTTCCTCTATGGAACTAGCAATTTAATCTTTATAGTATAATTATATTAACTTTGTCTTATGTAATATTTTCTAGAAGCTCTATGGATTTATATATGGATATATTTGGGTTGTATTTATGAATATATAATATTATATAGAGGTTAATTATATTTATTGCATGTGTAGTATAAGGATGCAGTGACAAAATTACAGAATATAGAACCAGAATTATTAATTAATTTGGTAACAGTAAGATGATATTTGGATATGTTAATCAGTTATATGGGTGTTGATCACCTCTGACAGTTCCTGCATCCAAGGACCGTCATGTTCCAATTTTAGGACGTGACAATAGGACTCCATAATAGAATTTCCAGGGCATTTTAAGACATACGTTGCATAAAATTTTAAGCACGACCTTGTATCAAAATTGCATAAATTTTGCACGATAATATAAGAACATTAAGTAGCATAAAAATTCATTCAAAATAAAGGGTGCATAACCGTCATATCATGCATACATCTATCATCCATAAGAACATAAGCATTATGTACAGTTCAGAAAAGTTAAGAAAACAAAAAGCATAATCATAATCTCAGCCCCTCCTCCTTCGGCTATGAGGATCCCCTTGCTGATGGGCTCGCTTGTCAACCTCCATCTGAGTCAGTAAGGAGGTGATAATCATCTCCATCCGGTGCCCCATATGATAAGTCCGCTGAATATAGCCAGCTGGAACTTGCATTAATACAAGGAATAGTTTAAGCAATAGAAATTACCAAAGAATCATTTACAAAGGTAAGCAGAAGACATGTACCTTGATGTTCTCAAGGAAGTCTGGGGCAAGTGGATGAACTATATCCAAAACATGGTAAGTGCTCATTTGACTGTCACCTCCCATATGAGGAATCTCCCTAGTAATCTCCAAATAATGGCTAAAGGTAGCCTCCCTTCTTTTTCCTGCATTGGAACTTAGATCTTCAGTTGTTGGGGGAGCCATAGTGGATGCTCCTGTACTTGGAATGTGAAGCTGGGAAGAAGGGCCAGTAGAAGGAGCAGAAAATCGACATAGATCCCTAACACGACCCATCAATCGGGTTTGGCAGAACTTTGTGTAAGGAATCTCGAGCTCAAAAAATAGAAGCATGGGTGAACTAGCATAAGAATCCTCTAAAACATGGATATCAGAATCCCATCTCATATCAACTGAAGGATGTTTAAGGGTAGCCCACTCCCTTATTATCTGAACTCTGACTCCCTCCCCTATAAAGTACAATTTGTAGAATAGAGAGAAAAGCAACACACGAGAAAATGACATAATACAATAGTTATACAGTATTGCCGGCATCATCTCAATCCTGGTCGCAAAAGGTGCATTCGCCTAGGCACAAGCAAGCTATGGTCGTCTTATATTCCCTATTCCACCTCACACTAGCAGGGAACACATCCAGTCGAGGAGCATCTAACATAAGAGCAAGAGTGGGAAAATACTCATAAGACTAGAGTTAAAAAGTTGCAAAATAATCATAATAAGCAAACAGTTAGACAAACAGACAGTCAGATAAGCAGATAGTCAGACAAGCAAAATGTCAAACAAGCAGATAGTCAGTCAAACAGACAAATAGATAGTCATAGCAAGCATAAATTGGAAATAGGCACAAAGCAGAAATGTACCTCCCAAATAAGAAATGTCCCTTCGAAAGAAGTGAGTGCTTTACAAGACAGATCAATCAACTCCCTATACACGATGCTCAGAACAACTCCAACCCAATCATATGACTCAAGCTTTGACAAATCTAGTAAGCTAGGAAGAATATTCAGATCCACAGTATCCTGACGGGTATGAGCAAAGGTGCAACACATTAATATCCGCATCATAAGGCGAGGAACAAGCTCAGCTGCTGGAAACTCCCTACTAAAAGGCTCCATATCTCTCAAACGAGCTTGCAGCCAGATGGGCATAATAGTGCTCTGAGTACGAGGAGGATCCTACCATATCAATCTCACCATATCCTCAAGGGAAAAGAAAACTCGCCAATTAGTGCAAGTCTTAAGTGGGCAAAGTCCAAATCTCAACCTGGATAGCATACACAGATCCAAAGGAGTCACATCAGCTCACCACATGGAAAATGGAAGGTGTTGGTAGTATCCCACCACCGCTCAGCCAATGCCTTAATCAAGGTAATGTTACTCTCAGTAGGAGGTCTAAGTCTTATAAATGACACAAATCCAGTCAATGCAATCAGATCCCTCAATACATCGGTACCCATATTTTCTACTATATAGGCAAGGTTCGATCTACCCCCTCTATGCCTAATGGTCAGGTGCTAAAAGTAGAAAATCATAAAAAGAAGCAAATAAATAAAAGACGCACAATACAAAAAAGATGAAGAAGCATAAGAAATAAGAAAAATATCTCAATCCTGCCATCCCAAGAGATGTGCTCCTGAGGCTCTTACAGCAAATCTTTAGGATTATCATTCTCTCATAGATCCTTATAGCTTCGGTGTCCCCTATTTGGAGTTGAATCAGCTTCAAAATCCATAAGGGAAAGTTGAGAGGAAATCTAAAAAGATAAGCTCTAAAGAGAGAAGCAAAATGAGAGAAGATGAAGAGAATAGGAGGGTTAACCTCTATTTATACCTCTTCCTTTTTTAGATTCTCCATAATTATCATCAAATCCTTTCACAACTCAGAAAAACCTAAAACTACAATATCAGATCCATCTCAAATCATAATGCAGCGCCGTCAATGCCATTAGAACTATATGATTTTTCTTCATTTTCAGAGATATCATTTGCTCGAATCAGACAAGGGATGCTATTATAATTCAGAAAATACCAGAAATAGAAAAATATTAAGAAAATAAAAAAAAGTTCAAAATAGTCAAAATAGACCGACAGATCAACGGATACCCCAGAGTGCAAGCGAAACGTACAAATCTCATTTCAAGCAGACAAAAACTCACCTAGTTCACTACCATCACCTTTACCCTTAAAACTTGGATAAAAGTGATGGGGGAACTGTGAGCAAGTGATTTTACACCCAAACATACTCGGATCATGAAAGACTGATTTGCAATCGATTGGAGATCAAAGTCGACTCCGAATACAGACAAATCGGATCGTACCAAGCTAATCTATTTAAACCAGAGGTCAAACCACTATGAATCGGGCGAATAAGACTAGATAGACATCAAGACGTACCTGGTGGCACCTGGGCTAGGGCTTGGCGGCAGGGCCAAGCCTAGCTACAGGCACCGTCAGTGGAATAAGCAGCCATAGGTGGTGCCGCCACCTAGGTAAGCCCCTGCCACCAGCCTTGCTTCCAAATGCCGCCAGCCTTCTTATTTGTTGCTGCCAAGCTTCAGCACAAGTGCCACCAAGTCCAGAACTTGAATCCCATATTTGATTCCAGTATGATTTTCCTTCAGAATTTTTCCTATAAATGCAAAGGTAAATTTCACTTCAAAAGACACCAACACAGACTCTCATTAAGTACTAGAACAACTAAGTAAAATTTTCCTTAGTTGGCTCTCCTTTCTCCTCCAATACTCAGCTTTCTTTATATAAGCAGTTCATTTCTCTTTGATTTCGAACCGATTTCTCCAACTCTCTTTGAGGAGGAATAGAAGACCTATAGCGATTTGTCTTTGAGTCAATCTAGAAGCAATCAAATCGAAGCACGCTATAATGCTGCTAAAATCGACTCCAAGCAAGCTGTAGTGCCAATCTTATTCAGCCAAAGTGGAACTCCGATACAGACGAACCCTAAGAAATTGCCCCCCTCAAACCAAGGTATCATGTTCGTATCTTAAAAGTAAAAGAACCACAAAATCAATCTTTTCTTAAAATCGAATCAAACTCCCTTCGTAAGAAGGAAAAAACTGTGTAGGTTTTGATTCCTATTCAACGACATATATAGGCAAGCTATTTCATAGCTTCAAATCCAAAAACACTCCTTTTTCTTAAATTAATTTGTTTCAATATTATTTTGGGGAATGTGTGGTACCTAGAATTTCCATTGAAGGCTAGAGTTAACATCCCATGTTATTATCTTTTTGATATAAATTAAACCTTTTTACCTTATGTTCTTTACTTTATGAATGTTTATATTACTTGTTTTATATATTCATGCATTGTATAACTTGTCATCCTTATAACTTGTTCATGAAATCTAATTTTATAAGTCAATTATTAAGTGGAAAGCCAAAATTTGATTATTGTAAATCAAAAATCTAGTCCCCTAGCTCAGTCCCGGCTTGAAGGTCTAGTGATTTTATCCTTGTGCTTTAAATTGGAGTCAAATTGGATTTTTCCTTTCTTTCCCTTAAAAAATAAAGGTGGTAACTTTATCAATTTTCAAAAATCCAAGAAATAATTTAGCCAAAACTGCCTTTAGTCCGTGAAAATTGTCCCTTTTTGATTTGAGCATCTCGATGCTCAAGTGAGGCCTCACACTAATGAATTACTTTGCAAAAAATTTTCTAAATCTATGCAAGGTGAATTTGAAATGAACATGACGAGAGAATTTACTTTCTTCTTAGGATTGCAAATCAAGTAATTTGAGCATGGAACATTGATTAATCAATCCAAATACACCAAGGATTTATCGAGAAGATTTGGAATGGATAATACCAAGCCTCAACTTACACCAATGATTACTTCAATCAAACTTGAGATAGATGAAAAAGGTAAAAGTGCAGACTCCAAAACTTTATAGAAGCATGATAGGATCTCTGTTATATTTGACTACATCTAGACTTGATATATTGTTTAGTGTTTACATGTGTGCACATTTTCAATCAAATCCTAAAGAATCCCATTTGGCCAGAATTAAAAGAATAACGAGATACCTTATGGACACACCAAACCTAGGTTTGTGATATCCTAAAGGATCTTCATGTGATCTATATGGCTACTCTGATGCGGATTATGGTGAATGCAAGATTGATAGAAAAAGTACTAGTGGTACTTGTCAATTTTTAGAAAATATGTTAGTATCATGGTTTTTTGAAAAGCAAAATTTAGTTGTGCTATCAACCACTGAAGTTGAATATGTAGTAATTGTTAGTTGTTACACTCAACTTCTATGGATGAAAACACAATGTGAAGATTTTGAACATGTTTTCAATTGCATTTCTATAAAATATGACAATACAGGTGTCACTAATCTTTTTAAAAATCTAGTTGATCACTCATACACTAATCATATAGATATTAGACATAATTTTCTTAGAGATCATATGTGTAAAGGTCACTTAAATATTAAGTTTATAGAAACCAAGCAATAATTAGCAGATATCTTCACCAAACCCTTAGATAAAGAAGCATTTTACTTCATAAGAAGGAAATTAGGTATGATTGGCACCTCTCAAGTATGAATTCTGTGAAATTCCATAGTGAAAATTATTGCTTGTTACATGACTTGATGATTTATGATAACTATATGCCATGTGTGTGAATTATTATATGAATAAATTTCACTTTGTGATAATTGAGATACATTTAATGAGTATTACATGAGTTTATGTAATTTCAATCTTAGTTTACATCAAAATATTGCCATTGTGAAATAATATAAACATGCATTTGGGTCATAAATGATTAAAGCTCAGTACTTTCTAAACTTTTGTCTGAACCTGGCGTAACACTTATTACCATAGCCTAACGCCCATTATCGAATTTCAAACAGAAACCAATTTTTAGCTCGTTACATTTGGTAATACTCGTTATAACCCTATGTGTAATGTTCGTTACTCAAGTAACGCCCGTTGCAATGTGAGATTATAAAAAGCATTGTCTCTTTCAAAAACATAAACTGCCTTTCATTTTTAAATCGATATCTTTTCCCTCTCAACTTTTTTCCCTAAAACTTCTTATAATATGTTAGTGTATATGTGCCATGCGAGCCATATTTGTATTATCTTTGTATATATTTTTGTAATTGAATCCAATTTATAGTAATATATGATAAATTTTTCATTTATATTTGTTTTATATTTATGTTGAGAATATTGTCCCTAAGTGTTTGGTAGATGAATGTTTATCGATGACGAGAATGGGTTGACCGTTCTATCTAGTTTAATTACTTTAAATGTGTTCATAGCCATTAGACTCTCAGCTTAGGCCGCACTAGTTCCAAAAAGGCCATCACCTCTGTTTATCTTCCTAGTTAGTACATATTATTAATGGAGAGGAAATGGTGGATCACTCTCTGCTTAACTGGCTGTCAGGATAAACACATAGATACTTATTTGTTGAGTGATCGAACAGTGACACTAGAAGAGAATGATATGGGATTTCATTGTCAGTCAATCAATCGTCATCCATGATCATCATTATGCATATAGTCTTTTGACTTAAGTGATGCACGTCACTTATATAGGTGGTTAAGGTTTGTTACTGCTTACATGACGACGCTAGTCAGACACTAACATATGGCATGTGGTGGTCTTAACAAGTTATATAGTGGGATGTGTGATCGACCAAGATAGGATTTGTTCCTATAAGTAAACGGAGTTAAGATCCTATGCCATCAAATTCTTCTCAATATGAAATCCTTGACGAAGGTGTTGTCATCGAGAATGGAGTCGTGATGTGGAGATAGTATCTTGATATTAGGGTTTGACAATTCCATAACCCTAACCGATCGTTCGGGATCTCGAACGATAAGATTCGAGTGTATGATAATCATGATTAGAGTTTTTGTGGAATGTGGACTTCTATTTGTACACTTATATTCGATTGGCTAGTTGTGGCACTTAATGCTAGGGGTTAACAATGATTTATGAGAATCGATCATAAACGGGGATTCCCTTTTTTGTTTGAGATAGGTTTTCTCATGACATTTTGGATAATGTCATTTCGCATTGCTAGTTGAATATCAACTTAGAAAATCATACATACATGTGTTATGATTTCAGCATAGTTATCTCGGTTTTAGAGATAATTGGATGGAACGGGTTATTAAGTTAACAAGGTTGCTAGCATAATCATTTACTCGATTCCAAAAAATTCAAGTTATGTTGTATTGGTGCATGAAGCCGGTTATGTTGATGGGCTAATTTATTTATATGGGTCTAACTCACATTAGAGAATAGATGATAGCTTATTAGGCTTTAGGGTTTTGATTATTAGTTAATGGGCTCTTCTTATTTAGTAGACCCATCACTAAATTGGATGGAAGAATGGATTTAGGCTTGGATAGTGGAGAATGTAGAGATTCTCCACTAAGCTCAAATCAAATGTTAACCATAGATTAATTAAATCCCTAATGATTTGTCTTAAACTAACGAATGATGGTTTAACATTAAACTTGCCATGCATGATATTATTAGACTATAGGGAGACAAGATTTAACCTTGTCACGTCAACCTCATCTCATGTCTTTCACTAACATTTTGCACGAAGTAAATAGTGCAAAATATTTAAAGAATGGAACATGTAATGGTTAGCTACCTTTAGCATTTGGGAGAGCAAATTTATTTTGTATTATCTCAACTTTGCTTAAGAAGAAGTCTTGCAAGAGTGAAAAGAAAATTTATTTCTTCTTCTTCTACATTTCTTCTTTGTATTCCTTTGCATGTCTTGGTAATGATATTCATGATAAGGAATAGTGCACCAAGAACAACGTAGAACTTGATACTTACCTTTGTTAAAGGAGACTTTGGTGGGTTTAGGCTTTGAATAAAAGAGAACCACCTTGACAAGGAACCTAAGCAAGGAAGGAGTTTCCAAGTTGAAAGCTAGGCACTTGTGGACAATTTAGAGGCATCACACTTAGGGTGCTATGGATTTTACTTTATGGTCTTGTTCTACACTTCAACATGTAAATCTTTACCATAATGTTTGATTGGTCCTTGCATGTGGTATTTTGGCTATAAATGGTTGATCCTTGTTTGTATGCTCTTGAAAGACTTTGAATGCTTGAAAATTTTTATTTGTCGCTTTTGTTGCGCTCGGTCTTTTGTGTATGTCTTTGGCCTCAACACAATCCTCTCAAATGGCTTCAGAAAAGGGAACATCGGGCAAAGACATTGTAGAAAAGGATCATGGCATAAATTTCTCTTATTAACTACAAAAGAAAAAGTATATGGCTCTATCTCAAAGATAAATCATTCATGGCTACTACATTTGTCCATCTTCTCTTGACAAAACTAGACTTTCTCTAAAAGTAAGTGAATATTATGTAAGATTTTTTAAGAATATGGACTTCATGCACTTATGCAAAGACTATTAATATGGTGTATGAATTTTTCTCAAGTCTAGAAATTGGTCAAAATGGGTCAATGAACTTTAGACTTGAGGGAATTTCTAGAACTCTTTCAGTAGAGAATGTTGGTAGTTTCTTTGTTATCACTATAAAAGGACCTTCTTGTGTTCCATCTGGTTGGAATCCAAATCTTATATGGAATCGACTCACCGAGCAAAGTATTTTTGAACCCTCTGCTAGTCATGTTTCAATGCTTAATAACATTCACTTGAGAGTACTACACCAATTTCTTGCCTACTCGGTGCTTGCAAAAACAGAGAAATTTGATTTTATGAGTCTAGAGGATGTTTTTGTGCTTAATAAAATTGCCTATAATCATAAATTTGTTGTGGCTCCTTGATTTATTCAGGCTTTTAGAGATGTGGCCTTTAGATCAAATGGAGGAATTACTCTTAGTATCTACATCTCGGTCATTATAGAGTATTTCAAGTGTATAACACCTTTTAATGAGATATATAAGATTGAGTTGACAATGGAAAATAGTAAAGGCATCAGAATGCTTCACAAGTTTGCTCCATCTGTTGTTCTTGAGTCTCTACCCAAGTATTCTGCAGAAGATGAGGAAGATTAGGCAAACAACTTGAGGCACTTCGAAGTGCTCAAATACCAATGAAGCTACCCAACATTCTGGTGTTCATGAAGCAAATCACGAAAAGATTGGATGAAATGGAAAGAAGCTTCAATGATCGTCTGGATGACTTCTTTGATGAAGTCATTACTCTTAGAAACGTTCAGAGGCGTATTCTTGATAACATTTCTAAAGTTTGATCCTTTTTAGCCTTTCAGTTCCACCTCTTTCTCATCCTTCTATTGATCCCCTTTCATTTTGAACAATATCTCAAGTTTTATTGTTTATAAGCTCATTTTATTGCATGTTTTAGTTATTTTTATTTTAGCATATTATATTTTTATTTTGGCCAATATGCATGCATGTCTTTGTTTTCTCTTATATTTACTTCACTCCTTTTTTATATGATAACAAAAGTGGGGAGAAATGTGAATAAGAAATATGAATGAGTAATATGAATGAGTAATGTAAATGAGAGATGTGTTAAAATGTGTGTTATATTTGCTTTTAAATATAGATGTATAATGCATGCTTGTTAATGATATGTTGAATGGTATTTAAAACTCTAACTTGTAGGTGTATGGAAATTTGAATATGGCATTGGGGTACTAAATGAAATGAATGCCTATTGAATATTAATGCATTATGAATGCTTGTTGAAATGCTAAATATTGATATAAATATCGCTGCAGGTTATTAAAATGTTGAATAGCATTTATTATTATAGTTGGATGATTGAAATTGCTTTTATGACTGTTAGTTGAAAGATTAATACTAAATTGATAAATGTTTAGACATTAAAGGAAAGCATAGTTTAAGGGGGAGTTTGTCTCTCTTAAACTTAATGTTGTGATTTAATCTAAGGAGTTTTGTCATTATCAAGGGGGAATTATAGGCCCTTTAATGATTTTGATGATGAGCTACAAACTCTTGATTATTTATGCATCATTTTGATGAACTTTACACTTGTGATTATTAACTATGTTTGCATTAAAAAAGAACAAAAGTACAACTTATTTGTGTCTATGTTAAGTTATATTTTGTAGGTATATGTAACAGCCATTACAAGCATGTAACGACCGTTATGAATTTATGATAAAAATGGACAAAAAGAAACAAAAGCAGTCTTAACGTCTATTACAAAATGGAATGCCCGTTATGCTTCAGTAACAACCGTTACAAAGGAAATGCCTAAAACTGATCAGAATATACTAAAGCAATTTTAATGTCTATTACCATAAGTAACGACCATTACAGTAGAAGAATGACCATTATCACATTATAATAGCCGTTACAAAAGATTTGTTGAGAAATTGAACAAAGAAACAGTGAACTTGCTATTCAACCATTATAGTCCTTCATGCCTATTATGGATTCACATGGAACGACCATTACAGCATCATAACGTCTGTTATGGGTAATTGGACTGTCATATCAGACGGAGCTGTTAAAATTTATCACCGTTGGAAGCTATTTTCAAGACCTGATTTGCATTAAATGCACTCCAAACGGTCATAATTTATTACAAGGCATTGAAGATTATAACTTGGTGATATTTTGAAGTTGGAAGAAATTTTTGAGTGCTAAGAAATCAACTATTCTATTGAAATTGCTACATTCTCTTTCTTTCCTATACTTTGAACACCTTAAGCTTATCGCTTGTATTATTTGTGTTCAATCTAGCTTGTGCTAGTTAAAGGCTTTTGTGCTTAAGTTTGTAATTCTTCAAAAATTATTGTAAAGTCTTGAAATAAACTTAAAACCTCTTGAGTCTTTTTGGAGACAAACTAAATTGGTGGGAAACCAATTATAAGGAAGGGCGAAATCCCATTGAAATTATTGTAGATATTTGGATTGTGAATCCTTATTAGTGGAACCTCAATATCGAGTAGATATTGAGAAAAGTTGACGTAAGAGAGGGTTGAGCTCCGAACCACTATAAATTAATTAAACTTTCTCTAACTCTATTTCTTTATATTGCTTCACTTGAATATATATTGGTCATTATTGCATAAAAATTTAAAAATGTATAAAAATTCTTATATTCCTATTCATCCCCTTTATGAATATTTCCATAGTGGGATATCCAAAATTATTTTATAGGTTGAGGAGGTGAATTAGTTGAAGATTGTGTTTTAGAGATAGATATATCAAAGTAGAATAAACTTTTGCAACTAAAAAATAATATTATTATATTCGAGTCTATGATATTTTGTCATATATCGGGTTTAACTCTATTTATTAGGATTTTCATTTCAAGAATTTATTTTTTTCTAATATGTTTTGGTATGAAATATTAATCGACGGTTGTAATTTTTTATGAAATGAATCACTATTTTTAGGAATTATGAGTGATAAAGAGATTAATTAGTACGTTCTTGTATAGTTCTTAATTATTGAATGAAATGTCACTATGATGAAAACACCAACATATCTATTTGTTGGCAAATTTTGCGAGCAAACACAAGTAAGTGTTGGCATTAATGTCAGAATCATCAATTAATATCCAACATCGCATACATATATATATGTCGGCATTTGTGATGTACCAACGCAAAATTAGTGTTGTCACGTTTAAATTTTACCAAATGAAGCCTTATGTCAGTAAATAGAACAACTGGTCATCCAAGTCTACTGACATATCTTATATGTCCAGAAGTAAAATTTAAGGACACAACTCATGTGTTGAGTAGGGTTTTACCCACGCAACCTCTTATGTGGGTAATTTGCTGCCACCACCGAAGCTACTGACACTTAGCTCGACACAGTATCTTCAGTGGGTAACAAGATTCCCGACGCTTCTATGTGTTGAGTATCAGCATTGACTTTCTTTTATTGTAGTGAAACCAAGTTTTGACATCATTAAAATACACACGGAGACAACATGTAAAATCAATTTTATATCCTTATTAGTAATTTTATATCTTAATAGTGACTACAATTAAAATTATATCAAACTAATAATATTTATCAAATATCAGTTACCATAACAAGCATTATAAGTGATATCTACTAACTATCACAAATAATTAATTAAATAATATATGTTCATAATAATAAAATAATTAATACAATAATAAAAGTCATAGTCTATGCACGCGCTCACATACATAGGTAAAAAATAAAAAAGATAAGGATTAATTTTAATATGGTGATTATCTTCTTGTTTGATTTAGTTACTGAAAATGGAAGGTAGCGTGAGGTGCGATTGTCATACCTTGCAAAAAATATATCTATATTTGAATGACTTAAAATTGAAATTACATAGAGGTTGATTTGGATAGCTAATTGTTTAAAATGATTGTGTATTTATAATTTAAAATTATTTGTATTTTTATGATATTAGACTTGAAATTCAAATCTAATTTTATAAAAATTTTAAATGATCCTCTATTCAAATATACCTAATATAAATATAAAAAAATATAAAAAAAAATTAAAAGAGTAAAAAAGTAATCAAATAAAGAAAGTGAATATATATATATGTATAAATTGAATGAATATCTACAGAAAAGTGAATAAATAGCTATGATATTAAACTTATACTTTGAATTTTGAAAGACAATTTAAGTATAATTACAAAATATAACTAAAAAGATAAAAAAGATAATAAATTATAGTTACATTATGTATTAAAAAAAAAAGATAGCCAAACATAATTATTAAAAAATAATAATATTTGATTAAAATATAACCCCATTCTAGCCACAGTGCGGATTATTTATTTCATTATGTATCTCTTTATATATCTTATATTTTTTTTTTTGTCAAATTATCTATTTTATAAAGTATTTTAGCAGTCAATACTTTTTTTTATGTGATATGATATATACAAAATAAGATGAAATACATAATAAAATAGATGATTCGGACTGTTATAACGAGTAAACCATTCGTTATGAATCCCCTTTAAAAGTTTTGAGAAGACTTTTAAGGAGAAAACATGAAAAGATATATTACAATGTTTGAGTACCATCAAAATTTGGATAAATAAATTTCTAATTTCAAAATAGTACTTGTAAAATAAAGCAAGTGTCACCTTCTATAATTATTAAAATAAATTATTATTTAATATCTGAAATTTAATATAATTAATTATTCTCTCAATTTTTTTTTTAAAGTAACTAACTAAATAAATTATTTATCCAAGATGTTTTGGTACATGATAGTTGGAGAATTGGAAATTGAATGAATTGATTAGTAAAATTGTAATATAGAAGAGGGAAAGAAAAAGATAAAAAAGGTAAATTGAGGTACTATATTGAAAAATATAATCACATTTGGGATAAAGGAAGTGGACAACTAACATACCAGCATTAACTTTCTTGTTGTCACAGCTCAATGAAGTCCTTATCTCTTTTTCACACACACCTTTTCCCTTTTTCTACGTTACAAAACATGTCATTCCCATTCATTCTATATAGTCAGTCCCATAACCATCTCATGCAAACCGAAAGCTTAAATATTGCGCAACAATATTTAGATAGTGCTAAATGAAAATTACATTATATATATAAAAAATAAAACAAATACAAAAGGGAAATATAAAGACAAAATAAATAATATTTGTAATATAAAAATCATACTTTGAAATATAATTATAAAAATTATAAATAAATAATTAAAAAATATAATTAAAATAATATAAAAATAAGTTATATTCTTATTTTGTATAAAATAACTCACAATTAAACAAAATTTAATAAATAATAAAACTCAACCCATATAATAAATTGAAAAAAAAAATGATTAAAATTGAAAAAAAAATACATATATATGTAAAAAAAATAATTATATTCATATATTTATATATCGCGAACAACACCTATTAAATTTATACTAACGGTTTGTTTGTTTGGAAGGAAGTGGAAAGAAAAAAAAACAATAGATAATGCATCAAATTGATATTTCGATTAAATATATATATATATTTTTTTATTTTTTTTTATCTGTCATTTTAAAAATTTATCAATTTTCATTTTTAATTGTAGTTTTAAATTTTTAAAATAATATTTATTCAATTTATCTAATTTTATCCTTATAATATTTAATTAAAATATAATAACTTAATTTAAAATAAAATTAAGAATATAAAGTTAAATAAATTATTTTGAATCTGATTATTAAATATTTTAATATGTATGCAAAATTAAAAAAAAAATAAAAAAATAGAGAGATTATATTTTTTCGTTTTCCTTTCCTCTCACTTTTCTTATATTCAAACAGAGGGCAAACCATTTCTTATATTCAAACAAAGGGCAAAAACATTAATATTTATTAATTAATGTGAGTATTTGACAATTCAATTGAGTTGTGAAAATTGTAAAATTTATAGATTAAATTCAACTAATTAAAAAAAAAAAAAATAAGTGAATTTTCATTTATAAAATTAAAAAATTAAAATAAAATTTGACAATTCAATTAAGTTGTTAAAACACTGACAATAATAATAAATAATTAATTATGAGTTATTAGTAATAATTACCCACAATCAATTTAATTGGTATCAACAATTAAACCAAACATCGATTGAGTTATAACTGCTACGGTGACCTAGAAGCGTTCCGTGCAAAACTATCATTCGTCACCGTATCATCTATCCCCTTGTCTTTTTTTTTTTTTTTAAATCCCATTGACAGGTCACAGAAATCCCAGGAATCCATCGGGTCATCGTATCACTGTCCTAAAAAATTCTGAGCCTTCTCTCGCACTCACTCACATAACATAACCCAAAAAAAAAAACTATTATAACCAATTAATTAATTAATCAAAAATTAATTAATTAAAATTAACAAAAATATAATAATAATAAAAGAAAAGAGACAACTTGTTAAGCGGTGTGTCTTCAAGTGTCGTGCATGCATTTTTATGCATCTGTTCCTTTGCATGCATTCTCTCTCCTCTTTCTCTTAAATACATATACACACAGAGAGTTTAGGTGTGAATGGTTAGAGAGAGAAACAGACAGAGAGAGAGAGAAAAATAGAGAAAGAGAGAGGAAGTCGCCTTCTTTGTTTGATCTTCCTTTGAGAACCCATCATCTCCGTGTCAATTCTCAGCTGTTGTTGTTGTTTTTTTTTTTAATCTTTTTTTGTCTTGGAGAACCCACTTGGAGTACAGAACTGTTATTCAATAATATCAGTATTATTATACTATGAAGGTACTGCAATTATCGATTAATTTAATTAATTCAATGTTTGGAATTATTGGTTTTTTTTTTTTTTTTTTTTTTTTTTTTAAATTAGCATTAATTAATTTTTTGTATGTTACATTTTGAATGTTGTGTGCGCGTGTGCATGAATATGGGAAAAAATTGTGATTTTATTTTTAATTATTTTGGATCTATTGTGGGTTTTGGTCAGAAGGGAATTTTAGGGATTTGATTTGATGTGTTGGTTTTGGTTCATAAAGGTTTGATTTTTTCTTGTTTGTATGGGGATTTGAAATGGGATCCCAGATTTGCATGAATGCGTCGTGTGGAACTACCACTACTAGTGAATGGAAAAGAGGCTGGCCTTTGCGATCTGGTGGATATGCTCCACTCTGCTATACTTGCGGGTAATTTTTGTTCTATTTTTAGCCTTTTTATTTGCTTAATTTTTGGTTTATTAGCTGATTTAGTTTATTCAATGCTGTGAGGGCAGTTTAGGGATATGTTTGGATTTATGATTTATATGGATTTTTTTTTTTTAATTTTCAGATATTTTGGGGATTGGTTGTGGACTGCAATTTCTGTTCTATTTTATGATACGTTATGATTATAGTATTGTATGTTAATCATAATTACAATAAAAATAAAAAATAAAAATAATGGCGATATTATGTTATAATAGCAATAATGATCCTTTTTAACCACACCAAAAGCAGCTTACTAGCTATTGTTATCATCTTTCAATTTCTCTCACTGAAAGTGTTGTAAATACCATGCATATATTGTGAGGTGTTTTTCCTCAAACTAAGCAATATTCTGTCTCTGATTCATTGTTTTATTTGATTTGATATATTTTTTTTCCTTATACTAATTTTCAATTTAATGTGGTTAATTTTACTTGATGTGCCTTATACCATAGATCTGCATATGAGAATTCGGTTTACTGTGATACATTCCACTCTAGGGATTCTGGTTGGAGGGAATGTTACATATGCAACAAGGTAAGCTGATAATCTAGTTGATTTATTTTGTCTAAATCCTCTCGTTCTTTTGTTGAACCTTTTAAAATCTAATTGAAATTCACATGGCAGCGCCTCCACTGTGGATGCATAGCTTCTGAGTTTTTGGTTGTACTTTTGGATTATGGGGGTGTTGGTTGTACCACCTGTGCAAAGTGTTCTCGACTTCACTCGGTAAGATGAGTTGCTCCTGGCATTTCCAATTGTCAGAACCTGTTTGTTTGTGGCTTTGTGTAATGACCTGTTTGTTTGTGGCTTTGTGTAATGACTTACATTGGTTTTAATTTTCTAGTGGTACTGGTCATACTGCCAGAATATGGAGTGAAAATTTGTTAATTTGTTATGTGCACATCTTACAATGCTACATACCAATGTCAAAATGGATTATCAGCATTATAATTTTGGTTACTTTAGGCCTTGATCGTGGCTCATTCTGCTGTGCTTTACCACAATTATCTTGTAAATCATATGGGCTCAAGGTTATTGCTTACTTGTGCAGGGCTAGTTATTGTGGACATGGAAAAGAGCTGATTAATTGTAGAAACTTATTTCTGACTTATAGCAAATTTTGGCATGTAACTGATTAACTATAGAAACTTATTTCTGACTTGTAGCAAATTTTGGCATGTACATGTTGATTCCTATGTGTTGGTTTATTGACATGATATTAGCATTTAATCACAACTTTGGCTACAGGTGTTTTAGAATTTGCAGCTTGAGATGTGCAGCTTTCCTCTAACACTTGTTGGTTCATCTTCTTTTTTTGTGCTGTAGATCCATAGTGATGAGGTTCCTAATGGTTTTGGCTCATTACTAATAAAAAATGTTGGTGATCTGGAATCCACTCGAGATAATGGAGTGGCTGGTCATACTCTTGATGAGGGAAAACTTGCACAATTGTGCAGACTCATGGAGGCTAATGAACCCCACCTATCGCGTCAGTTGGAGGGAGCTGATGCAAGTGCAGGGCTGGGGCAATTCAGACAAGAGGAGATCATGCATCCTATTGGGGATGCTAGCTCAGGCTTCTCAAATGCAACTCAATCATCAGCTGGACAATCCAGATATACCCTGCCAGATAGTCTTAGATCCATATTTGATATGAGGGATCTGCATGCACCACTTGCTCAGTCGTCTTTGACTATGTCATTGGGAGCTCCATCAGGAACTGCAAGTTTTGTTCCCTATCATCATGGGGTTGTTGAAGGAAAGGAGCAAAGCAAAAATCCTGCCTTTCAGCAAGGGCAAAGATCTCGCCCAGTATTGCCCAAGCCCTCAAAATCTGGCCTTGCTGGGAGTTCAGAGATCAATAAGGTTGTGGTTCCTGAGCTGCGCATTGCAAGGCCACCTGCTGAGGGGAGGGGGAAGAATCAGTTACTTCCCCGTTACTGGCCAAGGATCACCGATCAAGAGCTGCAGCAATTGTCTGGAGAGTATCCTTTAGTTTTAAGTTAGATTTGTTAGGTATACCTGCTTATGTGAAATGTATGCTCTTGCTAGTCACCTAGTCTAACAATGTTGTTGACCTTAAGAATGTCATCTATTAGTTTGAATTCCAACATTATGCCATTGTTTGAGAAGGTTCTCAGTGCCAGTGACGCTGGTCGAATTGGCCGTTTAGTTCTCCCAAAAGCATGTGCTGAAGTAAGTTTTAACCTGTATAGCTCGTGCCCTTTGTTTTTTCCCTCTCGGTACTCCTTTTACTTTTCTTTCCCGTTCCCTTTCCCTTTTCTTTTGTGTTTCTGTAAACTGTAAGCCGCTGCAGGCATATTTTCCTCCTATTTCTCAATCTGAAGGCATTCCTTTAAGGATTCAAGATGTGAAAGGGAGAGAGTGGACGTTTCAGTTCAGATTTTGGCCCAACAACAACAGTAGGATGTATGTCTTGGAGGGTGTAACTGCTTGTATACAATCTATGCAACTACGAGCGGGTGATACAAGTATGCTTTTCGATTCTTGCTTAAATGTTAATACTAGTTACCATTGTACTCAAGATATGTGTTACGTGCTGGATGCTCTATTTAATTCTTTAAAATACAGTATTATGCAGTTGATTACGTGATAGAGGTACACTTGATTACATTCTTGCTTAAATGTTAACATTGATACCTGATTGCTCCAGATATAGTTTACTAATATTATAAATGTAGTTTTAATAATGAAATGTTTTATATAGAAATCTTCTATGGACCAAGTTGGTTGGTTCAGTTTGGACATTAATGGAGTATCACTTTTTCCCCCACGAATGTAGAGGTTCTGATTGAAATAAACTCATAGGATCTTTCCATTTGTAAAGAATTAGATTTTTTACCCCTGAAAGAAGTGCACTAGTGCTGCTGCATCTCCTTGTTATATGATCCTCTGGTTTTGTTATATTAAGTTATAATATTTTTTCTTCATTCTCCTTCATTGGATCTGAATATGTACTATATCTCATTTTTTCTCTTCCTAATTTTACCTCTTTTCGACTGCAGCAACATTTAGCCGGATAGATCCCGGAGGCAAACTTGTCATGGGATTTCGCAAGTCGACAAACAACTCTTTAGATACACAGGTTAAGCCACAGATCATATCACTCTTGTTCTTTCACTTTTACTTTTATTTTCAGTTGCCATTTTTCTTTTCTGTATGGCACAAACTTTTACATTCTTAATACTCTTGTTACATTAACAGGATGCCCAGACATCTGCACTTCCAAGTGCTGCTTTGGTAGAAACTTCTTTTTCTGGTATTGTTACAGTAAGTGGTAACTCTAGTCTTTTCCAAACCATTAAAGGAAACAAGGGTCCTGACCTAAATCCGCTGTCTGAATTTTTGAATTAAGCTGATGGGGATATTGGCTGGAACAAGAGTGAGAATCATGGAGGCAGGGTAAATGGGGATGCACTGCAGCAACCAACATCAGAGAAGAAGAGGACTCGAAATATTGGACCTAAGAATAAGAGATTACTCATGCATAGTGAAGATGCTTTAGAGCTGCGACTTACATGGAAGGAAGCACAGGACTTGCTTCGTCCACCTCCTAGTGTCAAGCCAAATATTGTCACTATTGAGGACCATGAATTTGAAGAATATGATGTAAGTTTCTCTTGTTCATTTTTTGTTTGTTTATCTAATGTCAATTACATATAGAATGATAGTCTGATGGATTTGCAAGGGTGAAATGGATGGTGTTTAATTCCACTTGATCATTGAGCTTCAGTATGTTCCAACTTTTCAATTTGGTAAATGTGATACTTTCTGTCAGGTGCTGTTAAGGGGCCGACAAAAAGCTTATGTGGTGGTCCATAGGTTCCTAATGGGTAGGATTCCGTTGATGAAACTTGGACTGCATGACATATGTTTAAATGTTTCTATCGGAGTTTAGCCATTCTATTCTGTTCATGTCCAAGATGTCCAAACCAAAGAAGAGAGTGTACAAGGAAAGGAAAAAGTGAGATGTTAGACACAAAATTTGTTAATTCCAGAAAGGAGAAGGGGAGTAGGGGATGCATCATAGAAATCAATATGGCCATCCCAAATATCTTGAACTTGATACTTGAAGCCCCAATTCTGTCCAAAAACAACTTGAGCAGAACCTAAATCCATGGAGCATAGGCCTCTGCAAAAACAAATCTATATAATCTTAATCACTTCCTTCGGAATACTGCCAGTCATGCCAACACTAATCATCCAACCACTCATTTGCACCAAGAAAAATACACATGCCCAAATCTTTGTAAGAATGCAACAAACCCATTTTCAAGCAAAGACACAAGTCATGGTGCTCTCTACTTCACATCTACATTGTGAACAAAGATGCAAAATTTGATCTCTGTACCCACCTGTCTTGTTTCAATGCCTTGCGCTGCTTAAAAACATTGCTGGTAGCCGTCTCTCTTCCTCTCTCAATCTTTAACATGCCCCATGGCAAGCAGCACAGTGCTGCCTGGACTTCTCATGACATGCCACTACCATTTAGGGCAGAGACTCATCCTTTTTCTTCCTTGAGGAATTATGTATTCTACCTGGTTGGATTAAGGCTTTTTTTTTTCTTTTTTTTTTTTCCAAATTAGGCAAGCTTCTTATTGGTGTCCCTTATGGAGACCTATTGGAAAGGAACACATTGACACACTTTACTGTTAGCCCCATTGAAACAAATAATGTTCCATCGATAAGTAAATTATGTTTCAAGTTCAGTAACTGCCCTTAAATTTGTCCATATTCAAGAAGCGCATATTTAAGGTTGGCAGTTTTTTTTTTTGTTGAAACGCATAATCAATGTTGTTTATGTCATTTTAGGAGCCACCAGTTTTTGGCAAGAGGACCATAATTGCTGATCGACCATCAGGGTATGTTTATCTGCGTATTTTTATTCATCCTTTTATTGAGAAAGAAGGAGGAATGGTGGGATGCACTAGAGCAATGTACTGTGGTTGGATAGATTTTTCATCAGGATAGAAATGCACATTTAGCGAAGCACTAAGTATAATTTGTTGAACCTTTAACCAGGGGACAGGAACAATGGGCTCAATGTGATGATTGTTCCAAATGGCGAAAATTGCCAGAGAATGCTCTTCTTCCTCCAAAGTGGACCTGTTCAGACAATGTTTGGGATTCAAGCAGGTTTGAATATATATATATATATATATATATTTTAAATTTTTTTTCTTTTTTCATAATTTGGAAGATTTCATGTGAAAAAAATCACAGATTGCTTTTTTATTTATTTGCTGGTCTATAATTCTTCCAGGTGTGCGTGTTCTGCACCAGAGGAGGTGAGTCCAAAGGATTTGGATGATCTTCTCAGAGTGTGCAAAGGTATGACTTGCCCAGTGCATGTTTTGTCTACAAATAGGAGTCGAGATATTTAAAAACTTATGTGGCATGGTTGACCTTAATCCTTCATTTAGACAAAAGACCGAGTATCATGACCTCATCAGATTTTTTTAAATAATCTTATTACTTCTAATAAATCTTGTTACTTGCATCATAAGATTTCATCAGTCTCATGGGGGTTGTGGAAATTAAATGGTCATAATGATACCTTTATTAAGATTTTCAATTGGAATGTATCATTTTCATCATTGATGAATCTCAAAGTTGTCCCTTGATTTTTTCTTCCCACGATACCTTTTTCCAGATTTCATGAAGCGAAAGATCGTAGAGAGACACAAGCCATCCCCCGAATGTGAGCCTTCTGGCTTAGATGCTCTGGCTAGTGCTGCAGTTTTAGGGGACAGTGTAGGCGACTTAGGCGAGCCATCAGTTGGAGCCACTACCAAGCATCCCCGGCACCGTCCTGGTTGTACTTGCATAGTGTGCATTCAGCCTCCTAGTGGTAAGGGGAAGCACAAACCTACATGCACATGTAATGTGTGCATGACAGTAAAGCGACGCTTTAAAACCCTCATGCTGCGAAAGAAGAAACGCCAATCAGAACGTGAAACAGAAACTTCCCAGAAGGACAACAATGACCGCAAGGATGAGTCTGAAATGATTGGCCCATTGAAGCATGTAATTTTGCCTACACATAATTCAGAAAATGAAGGAAATCAAATCAGAAAGCAACCTGCGGTGGCTGAAACTAGTGCTGGACAAATAGACCTAAATTGTGATCCTAATCGCGAGGACATGCAGTCGGATGCCCCAGGATTGAGCCTAATGAATCTTGTTGATGCGACCAATTTTCCATATGAAAATTATGTTAAGCAGAATGGGCTTGCAAGCTTGATGTGTGAGCGACAGGCTAGTTTGGGTTCCTGTTTACGTTCACAAAGTAATGGCGAGAATATGAGACGGCTGTCTGATGAAGCATTTCTGGCATCTATTGGCTGGAATAGGGAGAATAGAGGTGATTGAGTATTACTGATGGTGGAATGTAAACTAAAATGGTGTTCCAGAAATATTTCCATATTCCAATTTTTTAATTTTTTTTTTCCTTTTGCTTATTCCTCTCCGAAGGGGCGATGCCATAGAGCGGTTCTCACTAGTCAAAATAGATTGTAATTTTGTTGTAATGTTTAGTTTGCTTTGAATCTCAATATCTTCTTGTTTTTTAATCTCTATAATTGGTCATATACTATCTTCTACTGACCGGTAGATCTTGGTCGGGTCGGGCTTGCATTTTTTTTTTCAGGACGGATTTTCCTTATTTGAGGACGTCGTCCAATTACAAATTGTATTTTCCATGATAATAGACTTCTAGTTGGAGTTCATACTCGAGAATTTTCAGCTTTAAAGACAATTTGATACTAATCAATTAGATCTTTTAGACTTTCAGCTTTAAAGATAATTAGATCTTTTAGACTTTCAGCTTTAAAGATAATTTCATACCGACCATATCAATATTGATTTTAAACGTGAACTCTTATTGGAGGAAATTAAGAAATCAAAATCATTTAATTTTAATATGGTCTATTGCTCTTCATAAAGGTAGGCTAGTTTCTAACAGGCCATGGTTCTTAGCTGGAAGATGGTGGAAGTTCCTTGAATTTTCACGTCACAGCTTCTGGTATTTTATGAAGTCAAATATGGGGATTACTATTTGAAGCACTAAGGATGAGAAGCTCAGTAGACTTGTGAAAAATCCAACGGCTGCAAAATCCCTAATGCCATTCAAAGGAGCTGGCAACCATGACAGCTCCATAGTGGTTATTGGTGTGCTTGACATGCACATATTTTTGTTCATGCCCGTATGGAAAAAACAAAAAAAAGGAGGAAAAACAAAAGTAGTACTTTAACACCCAATTTTCTTAGATAGAATATAATTAATCATAAAATCTCACATGACCATTTTTAGTAGACCACATAATATTATAAAATAATTAAATATTTTAAATAATCTATCAAATATAAAGTGCAATCCAATAAAAGTAAGTGTTTTATATAAATATACATCTAACACTTAAATATCAAAAAAGAAAAGAAATGAATTTAGACAATTCAATAATTAATATGACGTTGGGAGTTATAAGTTTAATTTTGGACTTAATATGCATGAGCCCATTTATTTTGATAAATATTTTCATCTTATAGGTCTCATATTATTCACTTCATTATGGGATTCATACGTAATTAATTTATATAAATAAGTACAAATATAAAATATTTTGCAAAAAAATTCTTATAAATCACGCCTCTTTTAATTAATATGCGTTCATATTTATATGTTCATGATTCAAAACATTCAATCAAAACAACATTACTCTAAGTTTACTTACACATGTGAAGGCATACCACAAACAATAATTCACACAAATATTTTTTTTGAATAAGTTATTTAACATACTAAACTAATCATGACATTCTAACCATAATCATGTTATTCATATGACAATTAAGCAATCTTTCATGTAATCATGTTTTTTCTTTATTCATTCTATTCATCATATTTACATCTGATATTCATATTATTTATTCAAAATATCTATGAAAATCAGTAACTAACTTCATAATATAATTGCATTTTGTTCATTTTAAAACAAGCCATTAATGCGAAGAGCATCTCCAACGAGACTGTAAAATGGTGTTACACTATTTTGCAGTCCATTTTAATCTCCAACCCAACACCATTTTGTATTGCAAAATGGTGTTGATGAACAGTAGAACACCATTTTGGTGTTCTACTGTTGATCAACGCCAATTTTTTTTTTTTTTTTTTTTTTATTATGTATAAAAGGTTTATAATTAAAATAAATATTTTACAAGTCCATTATTATTTTATTTTTTACTTTTATTCTAAATAATATATAAATAGTAAATGAGTCATTTTAATTAATAAATTATTATAATTTAATTTATTATATTATTACTTTACTAAGTTGATAATTAAATTTTTTTAATAAATATGTAAATTAAATTTATTTATGAATAATTATTGAAATATTATAAAATAGTAAAAAATTATAATAAATTGTATAAAATAAATAAAAAAAATATAAAAAGAATATTTTTTTTTTGTGTAAAAAATGATGTTAAAAATATAATTATAGTTGGAGATAAAATTACTATTTTGATGTGATATAAACTGTAAAATAGTATAAAATTGACTATATTTTAATATTATGGCCTAAAAAGCCACCAAAAATTCCAGTTGCAGAATATTATTATTATTAATACGTTACCAGAAAATAATTTGGATTCCGAATTTCAAGTGGCAAAACTCGAGGGATTCTTCAAAGTTTGTAACCAAAAGTAACCTCTGAATTATGTCCTAAAACACGTATACTAACTAACTAATGACACCCATTATTTCAGATTATAAAATAAATATTAGTATTAAAATTAAATATTAATTATAAAAAAAGACTTTAAAAAAAAACAAAACAAAGGAGAAAGAGAATCGTCAAACCATAATAAAACTGAACCAGTGGACCAGGAGAAATAGAATTCCCTGGAGAAATGATAAAAAAAATAAAATGGCATTTGGTGTAATTAAAGGATAAAACAAGGGCAAATGAAGCTGAAACGGAAATTACGTAATGATACCCGCTGGCCCCTGAAAGAAGATCAGGGACGATTCCGTTACGTCACGATGAAACCAAACCATCATATATTTTTTGTTTTGCCAGTTAGGCTTAGTTAGACAACTAGAGAATTATGGACAAAACTAGAGGGTATATTCGTCATAATATTATTATATCAGTATTATAAATTTAAAAAAAAGAAAGAAAAAAAAGGCTAAGCTGCAGCAGGTATTCAAGTGTATTTAGTTATTTACTCCCATAATAACCAGCAACGTTCCCAAGGCAAAAGCCGGCTCATTACAACTCTCTCTCTATTCTTTGTAGTTTTCGCTTTTTAATTTATTAATTAATTAATTAATTTATTTCAGTTTCTATTGGTTCACTAATAGTTATTTATTTATTTTTATTTTATTTAGTTTCTCCCACTGTACACTGTCCTAGTTGTGTTTGTAGGATTCCCACCCATTCCCCAAACACAAAGCACTAAAGAAAGAAAGTTCAGTTTTTAGAGAGAGAGAGAGAGAGAGAGAGAGAGAGAGAGAGGAGGAAAAAAAAAAGAAGACAGAAACATCCAAACTCGCCGGAAATGCCATTTTTCTCCGGCGACAAGCTTAGTAAATGCAGCAGTGAAGGCATAGAAATAGAAAACACGCAGAGAGAGAGATTGGAAGATTGAAACAGAGAGAGATAAGGGGATTTTTATGAGCCAAAAATGCGTGAGGGACTTGTTGCTGATGAGCCTAGCGACGTCGTTTCAAGTGCTAAGAAGAAGAAATCACGTGAAGAAGATAAGGTTATAGTTCTAGTGGCGGACAAGGATAGCTCAAAACCGGTTCCATTGGTGGTTTCGGTCCCGCCGCAACCTGTCGTTGTTAATCGTGCCCGATCTCAGTCCGCCACCCGTAGAGTTACACCAACTAACACAACCACCGCGGTTGGAGTTGATGCCAGTAGTACTGGTGGTTCCACTAATGTGGAGAAGCTTCTCCCTAACGGCGATCTCTACATGGGGTCATTTTCGTCCAACGCGCCTCACGGATCGGGGAAGTATCTTTGGACTGACGGGTGCATGTACGAGGGGGAGTGGCGCCGTGGAAAAGCATCGGGAAAGGGTAAGTTCTCGTGGCCTTCGGGTGCTACCTTTGAGGGTGAATTCAAGTCTGGTCGGATGGAAGGGTTTGGCACATTTATCGGATCCGATGGTGACACTTACCGTGGCTCGTGGAGCGCCGATCGCAAACACGGCTACGGCCAAAAACGGTATGCGAATGGGGATTTCTACCAAGGAACGTGGAGGAAAAATCTCCAAGATGGGAGAGGGAAATACGTATGGAAGAATGGGAATGTGTATGATGGTGAATGGAAAAACGGTGTCATCTCAGGGAGAGGGGTTTTGATGTGGGCAAATGGGAATCGCTACGATGGACAATGGGAAAATGGAGCACCCAATGGAAATGGGATATTCACATGGCCAGATGGGAGCTGTTACGTCGGTACCTGGAACAGTAACAAGGATATAATGTCTAAAGAATTGAATGGCTCTTTCTTTCCTGGGAATGGTAAGGAACACTGCTTCAAAGGAAGCGAGAATGGGAGCGAGACCGATTCGGTCTTGCTGGCGGCAGCGGCAACGAGGAAGAGGTCGTCGGTGGATGGAGCCAGAGGGAGTAACATGAATTTTCCTAGGATATGTATATGGGAGAGTGATGGCGAGGCTGGAGACATTACTTGTGATATTATTGATAATGTGGAGGCTTCTATGATTTACAGGGAGGGGTTGGATCGGGATTGGATTAGGCAGTTTAGGAGAGGGCCATGTTGTTTTAATGGTGGAGAGGTGAAAAAGCCGGGCGAGACAATTTCTAAGGGGCATAAGAATTACGATTTGATGCTGAATCTGCAATTGGGCATCCGGTAATTATTTTTCTATTAGTTTTTTGATATGCGTTTCTGAGTTTATTTCTGTATGTGGAATTCTGGTTTGCATCTGATTGATTTTGTTTCTAAGTATATGTGCGTTCTGGAGCGCGTTTTTTATTTTGAAACGTTATATTTAGATATTCTGTTGGGAAGCATGCCCAGATTGTGAGGGACCTGAAGCCCAGCGATTTTGATCCGAAGGAGAAGTTCTGGACGAGGTTCTCACCTGAGGGATCGAAGATTACGCCTCCACATCAATCGGTGGAGTTTCGGTGGAAGGATTACTGCCCTATGGTCTTTAGGTACTACAGTTATATATATATTTTAATTTTTTTGTTGTTAGGTTCAAACAGAATATCCTTTAGTTTTGTGTGGCTTCAAGTTATGAGATAATGTAATTGGATTTGAATTTTCATCTGGTTTGCTGGCACGAGGTTGGATTTTTTTTAGTTTCATGATTTTTCCTTGTATGTTATGGTGGTAATCTGATTCTTTGTCTGTCCTCCTTTTCCTCTCTTACCTCATTAGACATTTGAGGAAGCTATTCCAAGTAGATACTGCTGATTACATGCTAGCTATTTGCGGAAATGATGCCCTTAGAGAACTGTCTTCTCCCGGCAAGAGTGGAAGTTTCTTTTACCTTACTCAGGATGACAGATTCATGATCAAGACAGTGAAGAAATCAGAAGTCAAGGTTAGTTGTCCTCTTATTTGACTTCTGTTTTATTAAATTTGAAGTTTGTGGAGGAACACATTTATTTCAATGGTGCATCAGTGGCAATTGAAAATATGCTTCTTTGTTTGCTTTCATTGCACTTTCTCATTTAAATAAGATTTTTAAAACTAGGGAAACTAAATCGGTTCTGAACTTCCGTTTGCTTGTGTTTAGGTGCTAATTAGGATGCTTCCCAGTTATCACCAACATGTTTGTCGGTATGAAAATTCACTGGTGACAAAATTCTTTGGTGTGCATTGTGTTAAACCAATTGGTGGACTGAAGGTATGTGGTGGGAAATGTTTAGTTACTACTGTTTTGTTTGTTATTGCAACTTTGTTCGCACATCTGATCATGTGTTATTTTTGAGATGCAGACCCGTTTCATTGTGATGGGCAATTTGTTCTGCTCTGAATATAGAATACATAGGAGATTTGATCTGAAAGGATCATCCCATGGCCGTACAACAGATAAGCCTGAGGATGAGATTGATGAAACCACAACTCTCAAGGACCTAGATCTCAATTTTGTGTTTCGTCTCCAGCGAAATTGGTACCAGGAGCTTATCAAGTAAGTGTAAAGAATTCAAGTCAGTTACTGGTTGGCATTTATCTCGAGTCTTCTGCAGTTGGGGTCTCCTCCATTTTTCATAGCATGCATGTTAATATTGTGCAGGCAAATTAATCGAGATTGTGAATTTTTGGAAGCTGAGAGAATTATGGATTACAGTCTTTTGGTTGGGCTTCACTTCCGTGATGATAATACTTGTGACAAAATGGGCTTGTCGCCATTTGTTTTGCGCTCTGGTAATTGAATGTAGCATCATCCTCAGTAGATTACCTTGTTTTTCTCAATGTTATTGGGTAAATTTTTTGCAGCAGCAAGTATATCTGATCAAATGCCCATCATATGCAGGGAGCAAGGATTCCTATCAAAATGAAAAGTTCATGCGTGGCTGTCGCTTCCTTGAGGCAGAGCTACAAGACAGAGATAGGATTTTATCTGGCCGGTATAATTCTTATTCCTCTGGTTTGAGTTCATTAGTTGCTGTTGCAGCAATGTTAGCTAAAAGTGTTTCGAGGAAAAGGGGGCTTCTGCTCAAGTAGTAGTTGAAACATCATGTAACTAACAATTGCAAAAACATGTGGTTGAGTGTTGGTTTTAGCATTTAAAGTGGCCAATAATTTTTGTCATTCAATTCATCATTATCAACAGAATGATTGAAAGTGACTTGTTGTATTGCAATATTTGTGGGGCATTCTCTATTAGACAACAGTTGTTTGTGGGGCTCATACAAGGTGGTGGTCCTATGCCTTACTGGATAAGAGCCAAGGCTTTTGCTTGATTTTTCGTCTCTTGGTTGAATATGTTGCCTACATACATACGAGTTGCTGATGGTGCATTGTGTTTAAATGAAGGAAATAAAATTGTTTCTGTCGAATGATTCTATGTAGATGGCAAATATAGGATTATAGTCACCAATTATTGTTTGCTCTCCTCTTATCATGCATGGTGGAAAATGCTGCAGAAGTTATAGGGGCATGAATATACTGAAATGGGTTTCATGAGTACAATTTTGAGTTTTGATGATTTCTCTACCAATGTGTATTGGCATTGCCAATAATCTGATTTTTTAATTATAATAAAATGAGCTGCCAATACTGAATTGAATAAAAAATGTGTTATTTGCAGGAAACCTCTGATAAGGTTAGGAGCAAACATGCCAGCAAGAGCAGAACGAATGGCTCGGAGGAGCGACTTTGATCAGTATACCCCTGGCGGGATCAGCCATTTGACCCCTTCTAGAAGTGGTGAGATCTATGAAGTAGTCCTTTACTTTGGGATCATTGATATCTTACAAGACTATGATATTAGCAAGAAGTTAGAGCATGCCTACAAATCCTTACAAGCCGATCCTACCTCAATCTCAGCAGTAGATCCAAAACTCTACTCAAAGAGATTCAGGAATTTCGTTGGAAGAATATTTATAGAAGACAGGTAGCAAAGGGGGATGAAATCGCAAGTAAAAAATAATCCGTGATGAGAAAGTGATTTTGCTTGAATCTGATTTCACCTTCGAAGGGCAGAAGTTTGGGAATTACACTATTCCTGGCAGTAGATTAAGCAAGTAATTTCCGCGAGAGATGAAGCCACTACAGATGTGGTGGGAGAGCTCGGCGGCAGGATTTTTGGGGTTTGTTTCTGGCCGAATTTTGAAGATCAGCTATAATGAAGGGAGAAGGCACTTGTACATTGGAGGGGAGGGGGGGTTCTGATTTCCTTCTTTTCTCTTACAAAAAAAAATCGTTTCTCTTTTAGATTATATTTTTGGAAATATTTTTCTCGTGGGAACCCAGAGGGGGTTGTGAGAATTGTGATGATTGAAAGAAGATTAAAAAATGTTTAACAGGGAAAATGTTTTCCAGAGAGAAGATTAAAAATGGGGAAGGAGACTTGGAATAAGAAAGTGTACAGCTTAATAGAAAAGAGATGGATAGTTTATGGGATTTCGTGAATATATTTTTTTGTGGGACTTCCAAAAAAGAGTAATAAATAAGTATTTGAATCACATTATAGCTACAGGGTAGGGGAGAGAGAGAGGACCTAATGGCCATGGGGATCTCTTCTTTCACTCTCACTCTCTTTTTCTTGTTCTCTCTCTGTGGCTTTTAACTGTTGTATATTAATAAAAATGGGCAGTCTTGTGTTGTATAGAAATTAGAAATTGGGTCATTGCTTTGCTTTTTGCAGTGAGAGTTAAACATCAAAAGCAGAGAAAGTATGAGAAAGATGCGCTGCTGCCTGCTGTTTTCTTCTTCTTCGCTGCGTTTCCCCTTTTTTGTAATTATTTTTCTTGAAACTATATAATCAAATTAAGAAAAAAAGAAAATTATTTGTGTCGTCCCTTTGAAGGAAGGCACTTGTCTGTGTGGTTATTCCTGGGAATTTGGGATGTGGGGGAGTGGGGGTAATTTAGTAAATAGAGAGCAATCGAGAGTCGAGAATTCTATTTTTATTTTTATTTAATTATTTCTGGAAGGGTCAAAGTCTGTGACAGTAGAGTTATGTGGTTGTTTTTTGACCTAGTAGTAGTGGGTATAGCATTTGGGACCTTCTATTGTCTGGTAACTGAGACCCAAAGCACGGGACGGGTCTGCATCACTGATATTTGGAGCCAAATCCCTAATGCCTTGGATCTCTCATTGATAATAACTTTCATACCTAAAATTTTTAACTGCTCATTTCACTTGCAATTGGAATTTTTATATTTAATAATTTAATTATATGAGAAAATGTGATTTTTCAGCTCTATTAATTTTATCATCTATGCCATAACAATTTAACACATTTTATTATTATTATTATTTTGAGATAAAAAATAAATTAACATATTGATGTATTAAATTATCATTAATTAAATTATAATCTTACGTGATAAACTAATTTCATTTAAGAATTTCTCCAAAACTTTTCCAATGTTCTCATTTTGTTTGTTGGCTGAATTTGGAATTGCCAACCAACTCTTGTTAGGCAGAAAATATTGTCTCTGTCTATTTATTCACATTTCACCACTCCTAATACTCAAAAAAAACTTAGCATGTGGACTCCTTTTATGTAGTTTTTAGGTCTACCTTCAATTAGCTGTTGTGTTATAAATCTTGATTACCAAGTCTTACCATGCTAATTTAATTATTCCCAAAAATTTTTAATTAAAAATTAAGGCCACTTACAATTTAGTCCATGAATTTTGACATAAACAACGAAGTGGTCCTTATATTTTGAAAAATTCATAATTTAATCCCTATATTTTTCCTCTGTAAAACTATATAGTCTTTCCATAATTTTTACCATTAAATGCCTATAAAAAAACTACCCCTCATTCATCCTTAAATTTTCTATACCTACTCATCGCAGAAGCTTGAAATTGTGCTTCAATTATAAAAATCTTTACTTAAAATTACCTAAATTCAAATAAACTTTAATAATGTATAATAATTTTCTGCAAATTGAAATAGAATTCCAAGATGAAATAGGAAGACCCAATAACCCAGTCAATAATCTAACAATAATTTGTCCAAAATCAAGGCCAACTAACAACAATTAAGATCGATTACCGTTCCATCTAAAATCATTAAACTTAAAATTTTCAAAATCTAGTCGTTCTTTCTTCGCTTCAAATCACCATCTCTTATGTTGTCAAATGATTTAGTATTTCGTTACTTAGCTCCATCATTGTTCCAACCAAACGCAACCAACAATACCATTGTCTCTCTCAACATCCCTCATCTTTGTCTCTCTCGATTTTCTTTTGTCCAGAAATTCAAATACTTGATTGATTAATGGCAGCGATTCTCTAAAACTAAGCAAAGGATGAAATGTTAACTATAGAGAAACTATTCCTACAGACCTTCGAGATGAAGAAGAGGATAACCAAGCAAGCTCACCACCAAACCGATCTATTCAATCAACGTTTCGCCTCTATATGTCTTCTATAAGGAATTGCCTTCTTTTCAAAATCATATACCCAAAATTCACCATTCTCCATTCTTCTTTTCAAAATCATATACACATAATTCTCCATTCATCTAAAATTCATTATTCTCCATTTTTTTTTTCAAAATCATATACACAAAATTCTCCATTCACCCAAAATTATATACTCAATTCATCTGCTACTTCTCTATTCACTTATAATTCGTATGCGAATTGAATGAGAACGGTGAAACAGAACCAGCCAAAATCATATGGATCGTCTCTTTTAGACCACGGTGGGGCAGAGAAAGGTGGAAGCTAGACAAGTCCGGTCGACGCTGACACTAAAAGCCTCTCACAATTGACGACACAGATCATCGTTTGTCTTCTTTGAGAATGAATTTGGTATGGTGGTGGCAGAGAAAGGATGGGAAAGTTGGAAAAGTTTTGTGTGTTGAATATGTGGTAAAGAAGATGATATATGAGGGTATTTTAAGGTGTAGTTTTTTAAAAAATTTTAATTTTTTTTTAATTGTAACGAAAAAGGTAAAAAAAAAAATAGACAAAAGGACTATATAATTTTACGAAGGAAAAATATAAGGGTTAAATTATGTATTTCCAAAATATATGGTTTATTTAATTATTCAAATCAAAACTCATAAACTAAATTTGCGCTAAACATTATTACCATTTGAATGAACTAATGTCAAAAAGGTTAGGTGAATTTCCCTAACTAATATATCTTAAAGAAACAATAATGAAGCATTCAAATATATTATAAATTTTAGGGTTTAAGGGATTGACCTAAATGCATCATATACTTGTGATTGAGAGTTTAAGGGAATGCCTGGCAGAATATGGATGGATATCATTTTGTGGAAGATTGAAGTTGAACATTAACAAGATTAATGATATTTAATTAATTATATGACCAAGGAATATGAATCTTTATATATATTGAAATTTTTTAAAGAAAAAGAAATTTCATAATTTTTTATATTATGAATTATATATGTTAAACTATTGAGTTATTAGTTTAATACTATAAAAAAATAAAAATTAAATTATATCAACCTTTTTCATAAACTAGCTATTTGCTTTGGCAATCAAGTAAAATCTAATTACTTTTTTAAGACTGTAAAAATGAAATTACTGATTCATTATAATTATATAATTTTTTTTTAAATTAATAAGAATTTTTTAAAGATTATTTATATATAATATAAATCACAATACTATTTCAGTCTGTTTCACCTTCTATTAAAAAAATATTCACTTTATTTTCTCTTATAAACTTAAATATACAATTTAAAAAATTTGACCATAATATTTTTTTTCTTCTTCTTTTCTCAATAATTTGAAATTTTCACAATATATATGATTATTCTTCATTAACTTCATTAACTCCATACGCCAATTCTCTCTCTCTCTCTCTATATATATATAAGTTAGAATCCTCTATTTCCTTACGTATCTCATTTTTTATCTTATATTCTTTTTATTTGTCATATCATTTATTTTTTTTAAAGTAATTTGATAGTTAATATTTCTTTTATAGATGACGTAGTGTATAAAAATATAAAACAATAAATATGTGATTTTCTAACGAGTGTCTTAAAAGTACTTTTTAACAAATTAAAAATTTAGATAAATTTAAATAAATAAATAAATTTAAAAATAAAATAAATAAATATAAAATAAAAATTCCACCCTATCACTTAGGATAATAGTGATTATAACGAAATATAATTCTATAAATTTTTTTTTTCTCATTTAATTAATTTTTATATTAATTTATTTATATTTTTTTAATATAATTATTTTATAATAATATTTTATCTGAATTAACTATTCTAAGGACATTTATTAAATAAATTGATAAATATAATACAAAAGAAGAAAGAGAAACTAAACTGTAACTTATAAATGAGTATTATAATTCAAGAATTTTTTTTTTTAATATTAGTTTTATCAGTCATTTTCAAACTCTAACGAATATTCTTAAAGTATAATTTCAAAAACAAAGTTCGAAAGTAAATATTGAAATAATAATTATAAAGAATATCTATAGTTATTATTATTCATAGTTAAGGCTGCAAAAATTCATAAACAATATTTTGTTTGTTTCTCTGCTCAAATATCAGTGAAATCACAATCAGACACAAACCTTTTTGCTTTAACTTACTTTGTTGGGATATAATTGTACAAACTATTACCACCATTTACCACCCTATATATACATATCATCCGTACCTTTATTTATTTATTTTATATTTTTAAACTCATTCATTATTATTTTTTTCTAAAAAAGCAATTAATATATTTATTTTTTATATTTGTGTAATTTTTATTGATATTTAAAATATTATTGATATGTTGAACCTCTTTATATATTTAGGGATGAGAAAAAATTGAGAAAATTAAAAATTAAATCGATTCGATTCAAAATACATTTTATATATATATATATATATATATATATATATATATATTATTAGGTTAATATATTATTTTGTACATATTTAAATGTATAGAGAAAGAAAAATATACGTATCTATATAAATATATTTATAAAATATAACCACTACTTTTTTTTTTATTATTAATCCGATTAAACACATCATAACTCTTGGAATGCCTTAATATGAACTCCTTTTCCAATTTCTTTATTAATGGAAAGAAAAAAAAAATAGTTTATTCCCAATATGGATAATTATCTAACTAAATTATAATTAATATCCTAATCTCATAAGTGAATTATCTTCATCATTTTCTCAACCAAAGGCATAAATTAACAAACAACACAATTAGATTACTTGAAATTGTCTTATAGCTTACTCTTTGAAAAAGAAAAGGAATTCATGAATGTATAGATAAACACAAATCACCAACCCAATTACGATAATTATTCAATTGATTGAGTTTATTATTGAAATATAAATTATATAACTTTTCCATTTTTTAAGATTGAAAAAACACTTTTCTATGATCAATTCCCATTTCATCAATAAACTCTTTTTAATAGGGTTTTAAAAATTTATAAAAAAAATTTCTCTTCCATTATTTTCTTGGATCACTCTCAGTCTTTTTAGTTCGACTGTGAGCAATTATCTTCTATTGTTGTTCTACTTTTATTTTATTCAATAAAATTCTGATTAATTTTTGTTTTGATCAAATATAATTTTATTTTATATTTATTCCCCTTTTGGCATTTTGTTTATTTATTTTTTTAATGATTGATTTTTATTTTTCTATCAATTTGATCAATAGTTTAATCAGAATTATAAATTTTGTTATTTACATCAAATTTACGTTGTTAATATTCAAATCAAATTTATAAAAAATTTATCATAAAAATTAAAAAATAATTATTATTTATCGTTGAGTACAATTTAATATTTCAATATGAGATTATTGCTATTATTATTTATATTCTTAATTTATTTTGATATTAGTTTTGAAGAATTACAATATTATAATTTTATATTGTTCTATTTTATAAATTAATAAATATTTAATTTATCCAAAAAACAATTTTCTATATATGTGAAATTCATAAATCCAAAAATTTAGCTTTCTTATGAATTCAATATTCATTTATCAGCCAAATGCATTGAAAGCTTATACATTTTTATATCACTCGTGCAAGTAATTCTCAAAATTAAATACTCCTAGGCATGAGCAGAGCCCGCCTTTCTTATTTAGAGGCAGGAGCGGAGCCCTCGTACCGCTCAGCTGGATCAAGTCATTCAAGCAAAAAAAAAAAAAAAAAATCTTATTAATTTACAGAAAATTTTTATTTAATTTATTTAAGTATAATATTTTATATAAAATTAATTTTGAGCCTATCCAAAATTAATTAAAATTATTATTAACCTATAAATAAAAAATTATTTAACTCATTTAATTTTAATTTTTTAAACAAGACTAATTTTTGAAATACCAAATATTTATTTTATAGTCTCGTCCCTGTTCAATGGCGGTTAAATGTTTATTATTATTATTATTATAATTAGTTCTAGATTTAAAATTAAATAAAAAATAATTAATTCATATTTCATAATATGAATTTTATATATTTATTGGCACACATAACTTTGAGTTTAAAATTAAATAAAAAATTACAGATTCATATTTCATAATATTGGTTTCATATATTTATTGACTCATATAACTTTGAGCTTAATTTATGTAAATATGATTCTTGATTCAAAATCAAATAAAAAATAAATAATATATTCATATTTCATAATATGAGTTTCATGTTTTTTGCCATACGGATATTTGAATAATAGAGATTTTCTTTGTTATCTTATATAAAAAAAAAAAAAAAAAGGAAAGTCAATAAAATAAAAGATATTTTATATCAATGAATAATGATATTTTTATTATTTCATATAAATCCTCAATTTTTTATTTTTTCTTTGTAATAAAAATAAAATGATAAAAAATTTATAAACGATAGTTTTTTTTTCCAAAAAATATTATGTATTAATATAAAAAAGAATTACATGAAACTATGAATTCAAGAGTTCAAGTATAAAGATTAAAAAAATTGAAAAATTAAAAGTTTTTTTATCCAAATTATTGATTATCTAATTACATTCTCGTTGTCAATAATAATTTAAGAATATTAAAAAATATATTTTAATATTTCACCAGGAAAATTACAATTACAATGTAAATTTACATGTCCATATGGGAAGGGAATAGGACACATGAAGAAGGAAGCTTGACTACTAATCATACTTAATAATAATGATACACACTATACAAATTACGATAACTCAAATTTCAATTATCATAATTTGTATTTAATTAGTAATATATTTATGTCTTATCATTCATTTACAAAGATATTATTATAAGTTTTAATTTTTATTGTCTAATAAATATATAATATTATTAATTAAATTTTCATTAATTATTGGGAAAAATATGAGGATGATGGCAAAATTAACCTTGATATTCAATCTTTGATGTCGTTATTTATACATATCTCCATATATGGGTGCAAAATGGACACTACCACTATAAAACTTGGCAAAATTTTTATCCTGTAAACTTATCTTATATATTAATTAAAGAATGATGCGATATCCGATATAAATATTTTTATTTAGTAAAAAATATTAATATTTTTTTCTCATATATTATTATTTTATTGGATTATTATATATTTTAAAATTTTCTGTAATTTTTTTTATTATAATTTATTACTTACCAAACATATATAGATTTATTTAATTTTTTTTTGGTAATAAGAAAATTATTTTCTTAACATGAAATATTATTAGATAATCCAAAATTTTTTGTGTCCTTTTAGCTCGTAGACATGATTTAACATCACATTTTGGCTATATTTTCGACATTAAGTTATGACCACATCACGCATGTCTATTTATTAGGACAAATAATTAACCCCAAACTTCTCTCCTTTTTTTTTTTTTTTTTTTTTTTTTTTTGTTTTTGTATTTTATTATTATTTTGTGAAAGTAAGAGACAAATTACCTAGCTAATTGATCAAATGTTATGAATCACACTTGCACTTGCACAAAGAGAACCATTCTAAAATTCAAAATAAGATATAAATATCAAAATGGAATTTTAATTTTAATATTTTACTTTATTCATTGAAAAATTACTATTGTTTTATATTTTTATATTATAATAATTTAAAATTTATTTTTAAAATTTCAAATTATATATATATATATATTTTATTATATGTCGGAGTATAAAGATTTTTTTTAAATGATTATATTAAACATTATAATTTAATTTGAATAGAAAATAAATTTAAAAATTAAATTTATGATCTAAATTTAAATTAAGATTTTATTAGCCAATAATTATTATTAGACAAAATAGAAATATATTCGTCTTATTTAAATAAGAATAAACTCTCATGAATATATATTTATTTTAATTATATTTTATATAAATAAAAAGAATACACGTCTATCTTACCTAGTAATTTCTTAATATATATATATTTTTTTATTTATCATTTAAAATTTTATACATATATTAAGATATTTATTAATTAAATTTAAAATAATTTATTTAACTTTATATCTTTAAATATATTTTAAATTAAGTTATTATATTTTAATTAAATATTATAAAAATAAAATAAAAAAATAAATATATATTACTTTAAAAATTTTAAATTATAATTAAAAATATAAATATATAAATTTCTAATACAAAAGATAAAAATAAACGGAGGGATTGCCTCACACCCATTAATATTGCATGACAATAATGATCCAAAGCTATTACATAATGCCCTATAGAAAAGGACATAGGTGTTGCTTCGGCCTCCAATTCTTAAATAGGTTGGTTGCGGCCACATGTCGGCCTAAAGCCACAATCATACCCAACATCAGGCTTGCTACGAGGGGGACAAACCCATTCCCAATATTAATTTCAATTTTTACCATTAAATACACCCATTAATTATACTTCATCTACTCCTAATTGGAGATTTATGTCACAAAAAGTATTTACAATTCCTAATTATCGTGTCCAAAACATAATTATATATAATTTAATGTATGTATGTATATTTTTTTTAATTTCGATAAAAAAAAATTAATTATAAATTTTGTTAAAAAATATCAGAAAAATATAAAAAATAACTATAAATAATTTTATATGATTTAATTTCTCAATAAATTTATTATAATTCTCTTATAATTTCAAAATGTTCTACATTATTATTTTTATAGTTACAGTAACTCTATCGTAATATTAAATTAAAGTCAAATAATTTTTTATATAATATTTTTATTTATAATATTATTTATTAACAATTATAATTTAATAATAATATTCATAAAATATAAATAAAATAAAAATAAAAATTATACTATACAAAAGAAATAATTATCTACTCAATCAATAAATATTTCTCACACACAAAATAAAAAAATTATTTTAAATTTATTAAAATTTTAAGTCATAATTTTAATAAAATTGTTATTTAAATTATATATATATATATATATATTATTCTTTTCTTTTCTTCTTATAAAGAAATTTGGGCCATCCCTATTAGGTTTTATGGGAAAGTGAAAACCTGACAAGTCAATTTTATTTTGTTTTGCCCCTTCTTTTCCTCTTCCCTTTTCGCACCGCAATTGGACAAATAAATGATGAAGGGAAGGAAGTCGTATCAATAATTATTTTTCTGGTGATTATATATATAATTTAAATTAATAATCTAATAATTCAATCTTCATCTTATATTGTGAAACATAATTAAGAGATTTAAATAATGAGAACTCATTTCTTTTTAATCATATACCAAAAAAATAAACCCAACTAATTAATAAAAAAAATAAAATGGAATAATCCCAACTAAAAAATAATTGCATAAAGGAAAAGTATGACCTTAATTAACGGAATAATAAAGCTATTAATGATTGTTTAATTATCATAATATATATAATCATAGAATTAATTAAGTATATTAGTGCATGAACATAGAAACGTGAATTGCAACAAATACAATAATATGATATTTCCTATAATAAGAAGTTATGAATGATAATTAATTATACATCTTTGAAGAGATAATCTTAATTAGTTGTTGATTATTATACAATTAAATTTTATTGAAATATTTGACTTGGCCATATTATATACAATAAAATATTTATAAATTAATACCGTTGGAATTTATAAATTTTATTAATTAAAAAAAATATTAATTAATCGATAAATTAATAATTTATTAATTTAAAGAGAGTATACAATTTAACAAATATATATTTAATCAATTAAAAACTCATTGTATTTTATCAATCTTGTAATCAATTCAATATGAATCAAATGAATTAAATAAAAAAATGTGATCATTTGAATACGAATTAATTGAAATGAAAAAAAAAATATGTAATTAATTAAATATAAATTAATTGAAATGCAAAAGATAAAATATCAATTAAATATAAATTAAATAAAAAAGTAATAAATTGAATATGTATTAAATGAAATAAACAATAAAATATAATTTTTTAAATTTTAAATTATTTTTTAGTCATATTTCAATAAAATATATATTATAATTTATTATATATATAATATTAATAAATTATTAATTTATAATATAAATGAGACTATATAATTATGTAATAATTTTAAAAAAAATCATCTTTTTAATTAATTAAAATTATTAATTTAATTTATTAATTTAAATTAAAATAAAAAAATTATTATATAATAAAAATTATTAATTTATCAGTATTAATTTATATAAATTTTATTGTACTACTGAATAATTTATTAAAATGGGGGCAAAGATGTATAAACTCTCAATTCTTAAACATATAATAAATGGTAAAGGTGTCCAGAGAGGCGTGGGCATTGGACTAGAAGAGGTCTATAACTTTGCCAACATAAGGTTCCACTCGAGGGGACACTTACCCAACTATTTCTTTCTTTTATTTTTGAATTTAATAACTAAGCTATTAATTCATAACCGTGTGTGTTCAACGACCCATCAACATTATTAGACAGTGCGATGAAACCTTATATCATTATATATATTTGTCCCCAATCCTTTAAAGGTTAGTCCGAATCTTTTATTTTTTATTTTTTTTATGTTTCTTGTTTTCTATTTCCTATTTTTCTTATATATTATACTATTTATAAAAAAAATTAATTATTAAAATATTTTAAAAAATAAATAATATAATATATAAAAAAATATAAGATAAAAAAATAAGATACAAAATGACAGGGGATTCAGAATATTTAACAATAAACTCTATTAATAATAATAATTTTATAAACAAATCTAATCTCTTAATTTTACAAAAATTTTTTCGACAAATTTTGATTGTAAAATTTTTTTTTTGAAAAAAATAAATTATTTTTTAATATATATTAATAAACGTTTTAATTTAGTTTTTACATATGTATTAATATTAATTCATTTCTATCACTTTTACTTCCGAAATATACCAGAATAATGTTTTATTTTTATTTTATTATTATTAATTTTATGAAGTTTATCGTTTATGGTATCAATGACAATGATCCTTCTTTCTGGGCTTCAGTCCAAATTTTAACAATGGATGTGACCCAACATGCAGAGCATTTCTGTGGTGAATATATTGATCAAGAACACTTTAAAAATGGCAAAATAAATTAAAAAACAAAAGACTCAATGGCATATACTATAGAAAAATAGTAGTAGACAATTAATTTCTTTATTTTTTTTTTGTTTTGAAAAAAAAAATTAGAGGAGATTACTAAAAGAAAAAGAATAGTTGATTCTATGGCTTATAATAAATGAAAGAAACAGAGAGAGAGAGAGAGAGAAGAGGCAAGTTGATACATAACATGGGCAAGTGGTATGCTGAGGCCATTGTTGGAAGTCGATTTTTCTAATATGAAATTTCAAAAATTAAAGGCAGATATGTTGTGTCCTTCTTCACCAGATGCTATTTGAATGAAGTTGGGACCTACATTTTGGTCCTAAGTTTATATCCAATTTGATTCTATAATCATTCAAAATTGCCCACTAGACAGTGAAATATTGTTGTGTTTTGTTTGAATTTGAATTTGAATTTTTTTTTTCTTAAATAGAAATTGGGTGGCCAACTCAAAGTTGGAACTTTCTGAATGTCCATTGTGATTGATATTTGTTGGGTACAGTTTCTTTATTTAAATGAACCCCAAGCCCACCCATTAATGGATCCTTATTCTGAAATGGAAAAGCTTACTCTTGTTCACACTTTTCCCTTTGTAGGTGATGTACAATTCCTTGCCTTGGATATATAAATTTTCCCCCAATTTTCAATCAATTCTATTATTTTTGTTTTTTTCTTTTTTTTTTTGTGCAAAATTGCAAATTTATGGATGTTTTATGGGTTGTGATTTTATTTCCAACATTGTAGTTCAAAAAGAAATTAAATAAATCTCCACTGCATACTTTGAATGTTGAGTGCTCCCTTTTTCTTAAAATTTTGTAGTGAATAAATAATAATAATAATAAATTAATTGAAGACCCATTTTAAGTTCTAGGACTTTAGGATTTTTGTTTGTTGAGCCCATATTCTTTAATATATTTTGAGCTCAATATAGAAAATTTTAAAAAATTCAAAAGTTAAAAATGAGTTATCAATATAAATTCATATAAGATTTTTTTTATAATCACGCAATATTTAAATTCACTCGATCTCGAGTTGGGAGAGATTCTCTTCCAATATTTATTTTCTCCATTCTTAATATTCAAACTCATACAAAATTTTAATTCAACCAAGTATCAATTTTTCTTACCACATTCATACTTTTTTTTTTCTTTCTTTTTTATAGATTCATACTTGAGAAAGTTGACTATAAGAAATGGTAAGCAAAGTCCAATGTCAAGAAGAGATTTTCAGAAAGTTGGAAAAACACAGCCTTGTCTTTGAAGATTAGACATGACGAGAAATATTGATGCAATAGGTTTCTTCAAGAGGCTACAAAAGAACCCCACCCTAACCAATTCTGAGACAATACTTCTATTACAAAGATCATTAAATTTGGTGGGTTATGTTTTTAGTTTTATGATGCAATAATATTTGAGAAATCCTTTTCTTACAAAAGATGATGGGTTTGCTCCAAATTTTGTGGGGTTTGATAAAATCAACTAACTAAACATATGTGATAGGGGAGCTTCGTTGAACCACGTGGGGGGAAGTTGGTCTTGTCAATATCTTTGTTTATTGCTACAAAATTATACATTTTATTTTCTTATAAATAAGTTGGTTTAGTCCTTGCTATATTTATGGGGTTGCAAATTGCTAAATTGGATTTTAAAAGTCATAATGTATTTTGCGTTGAAATCACGTTTTAGAAACAAGTTTTAATTTAGCAGCTTAATAAAAAATGACAATTGAAAGCTAAAATTCATTAATGAACTCAACTGTCAAATACTTAATTTCACATTAAAATCTCTATTTGTTACTGTAAATAGGGATTTTGAATCCTCAAGTTGATCTCGAAACGCCCATTTATTGTTTTGAAAGATTCTATAAAGATGAGGTATACCCATATGCTTCTCAGATTTTAAGTTGCTAAATTTTGAAATCTTCCAAATATATATATATTTTTTTGCTTTTGTTAAACTAATGTTTCATGTAGCTTAAAATACTCAAGTAGGTAGTAATAGATTATAAATTAAATATTTCCCCAATGAGAAATTAAGTATTCGCCTCCAAAATTATTATTTCACCATTATCATATTTTAATTTTTTTATGAATACATTTTACATTATGTATAAATGTAAATTTTGTTCTATTTGTCTATGGTTTTGTTTTTCCCATGCGAGAAGGTATTGGGCTTAATGCACAATTATTGCTAAAGAGGAAATTACACTCCATACTGTTTTTTTTTTATATTTTATTTACAAAATTACTATCGTTTTTTTTTTTTTAATTTTACGATCTTAATTTTCTCTTCTCATTCTCATTCATTTTTGTCATTTTTTAAACTATCAAAACTTTTTTAATCTCTCATAAAATCTTATCATTATTGGACAAAAAATTCATGTAAGACTTGATTTCATTTCGATTTCGAGTCTTTTCCTTCTTATTCATGAGTGGAAATCTAATTTTGCAGATATAATTCTGATAATTCATTCGATTGCTTGGATTTTTCTATTTATGGATTTGGGTTCTTGACCGGTTTTGGATTTCATTTTCTTTTTGATTCATCGTTTAATTATTCAATAGGTTTTGCTTGCTGAGTTTGGTTTGTTTATGTGAATTTAGTGGTTAGTCTGATTTTTACCTTAGGGATTCTATTTCCTCGTAGTGCCATTTTTGGGTATTTATTTGTTGTTTGGTTTGGGTCTAGTTTCAATATTTTGTCATGGGGATTTTATTTGAGTTGCTTGCTGTTTGGCTAGATCAAATTTGGTTTAGCTATATTTAGTATTTTCAGTGAATCATTGAGTTTTCACTTGATATTCTTAACAATTTATGGTTTCGGTGTTTTGATTTTATCACTGAATTCATTTATTGATTTATTTTTTGGATCCGATTCTCCATCCGTGAATTGAGTTTGTATACTCTTAATTTTCTTCTTTTTTCATTTTCTCCATTCAAGCTTAGAAGGATTTAAATGAAGGTGACGATGGTGCATGCAAATTCAATCCCCTTATTTGCTCCAATAAAAATTATATACATAATTAAACACAATAAATATTAAATAGATATTGAATCTATCTCGGATATATATTAGTATATATCAGATATATGTTTGATATATTTTAAATATATATGATATATGTTGAATATATTGAATATATTTCAGATATATATCAGTTTATGTCGTAAAAATGTAAATATTTTATGTTGGATTACGGAAATCTGCAAAAATTTTATTTCGACCCTATTTTTATAAATGAAACTTATTTTTTCGTAATTTTTGTAAAAATTCCTTTTCTAAATGTTTATTGGCCCAGTTTGTTATTGAGCTTGAAGAAGTCCGTTTTAGTACGGCAATTTAAGCCAAGCCCATTGGTACACGGGTAGTACACTAGAAGTTCACCAACAACCCAAGTTTCGTAATTATTGTAAGTCTGTAACTATTGAGCTTTTGTCTACTTCAATCCTGGGCCTGGTTTTGGGTTGTGATTTGTTGTCATGTGATTCAGGTGAACTTTAATTGACAATGGCTCTTTCTTTTCATCTGGATCTTTCTTTTGTTTCATTGACCAAAGCTTTCTAGGTGTTTGAATCTTCAATTTAGAATACAAAATTTCTTAAATTAAAAATATTATAATGAATTGAGTTTTTAAATAATTGAATATTTGATATTTATTTTTAAATATAATTTTAAGTGATTTTTAATTAAAATTTTTTTTCGAATGCGATGAAAATTTTTCATTTTCTCTCCTTATGGAAATGGAGATAAAAAATATTTATTCTCCATTAGTAAGGATGAAGTGGGGACGAGAAATGTACTCCCCATTCTACGGAAATTTCTGCTTCGTCTCCGTGGAGATTTAATATTATAATTATTTAATTATTTCTAATATAAAAATATATTACTTAATTATATATATAATTGTTTTATTATATAAAAGAATAATAATTGTTTTTGAGCACAATCTAATTAAATTTATATTTGATTTATGTATTAAATTTTTAAATATATAAATATTTATAAAATTATTGAAATTTTTTTAAAAGTCTTTGCATTTATTAAATTTAATTTATTTAAGTACTCTTATATTTTTATATATATTAAATTTTTAAAATTTTATTAAATATTATAAAATATTTTTAATATATTAGGCGTATTTATATTTTAATTATATTTAATTAATGTTTTATGTGTTTGTATTTTATTAATATCTTATAAATAAATTTATTTTTATTTTTAAGCTATTATTTATAAATTTATAAATATATAAAAATTTAATAATATAAAATTTAAGTAGAGAATAAATATACGAGGTGATCTAGATTCCTATGAGAATTAAATTATCCTTGCGGACGGAAATAGAGATTCTTCGCTAAGAAAATAGAGATATTGCCATCCCAGTCACACCATCGTATTTGCCTGTGGCTCTGAAACCACCTCGTGATGGATTTATTCACTCCAAGCATGACATAATAAGAAAGCGTGGGGGCGGTGGCAGCGGGGGCGGTGGCAGGGTAGGGGGTGTGCCGGCAAGAACAACAATCAATAGGAAATCTTGAAGAAATGAACTTTTGTTCAGGAAATCTCTCTTTTATCTGTGAATATATTATCTTAGAAAACTGAAAATTTCTTGTTCTATCATTTCTTGGATTTGATGCTTGCAGCTAACCATCTTTTTATGGTTAATAATAGAAAGGATATTTGTGAAGTTATGACCCGTGTTTACATTATCTCCCTTGATGGAGTTGGGACAACATTATCAAGTTCTGGGGTGAAATGCAAACATAGGTCATTTTTAACTTTAATTTTTTTTTTTATAAGGTAGAAGATGTGCTTTATGGTTTCATTTTGAGGAATCCTGTGTTTACATTATCTCCCAAGTTATAAAATCTGGGGTGAATTGGAAACATTGGAATTGGGTTTTATGATTTTATGTTTTTGAATATGAGCATAGGATTATAAATTATCTAAGGTTGTATATATATTTGATGCCTTCTTTTAGTCAGTATGTATGTACTTTCCTTATTTCAACTTAAAAGTTATAATTTATTATTTAAGAGAATGTTATAGCTTAATTAATTCAATAAATAAATGTTATTAAGTTATATAAATAAATAAAAAATACTGAAAAATCTAATTTAGAACACCATCAAAACATGAACACCACTAGCAGTATCAGAACATCACATTCATGAATATGCAAAACGCATTCTTTATTGTGATAATTGGCTAAAAATTAAAATCTCAAAATTAATTTGATGGACTATATAAATTCATTATTTTCTTCATTGAAGTACAATTATAAGTGTATTATCATGGGTATTTTTTAACTTACAATATTTCATATTCGTTAGTATTCTCTTTCCTTCTTTTTCTCCTCATTTCTTTGACAAAATAATTCAAACTTAATGATTTGTAGTACACCCTCTTGATGAAAGTTACGGATATATTACATTTTATATAGATCTATCGTCTTCTTCATTTAGTTTATTTTCAGTTTTTTTAGGGTAGTGTCAGAGCTGCTTTTTTTTTTGGCTCTTCCTTCTACTGATTTTGAGTTTTGTTGGGAGTTTTATCCTTTTTTAGGTGTTCTACTGGTCTAATCTTATTTGGATCTAGTATGGATTAATTTAAAGTTTCAAATATATGCTATGAGCAAACACAAGTCTTATAGATTATGTTGTTTGCAACAACAGAGAGAAATTTGATGCAACATTTGAATGAGAAGTAAAAATTATGACATGTATCTTTGAAGCCAAAACATTTAAGTACTGAAACCGAGTTACTGCAAGAGCTACGGAAATTCATATAAAACAAAAGTGGAGGTTTCTGTCCAGAAACAGGGTGCAAATGTCTGAACAAGTGATATTCTAGAATGTTGGAATACTACGAGCATTATTCAGAAGAAGGTGAGATATCAAGAAATGCTTTGATGAAACTGATTACACGTTAATGCAAAACTATGATGAGAACGAGCCAAACTATGATGAGTACGAGCCAAACTATGATATGGCAACAGGCAGCATAGGATTGAACTAGATAGGAACAGACATGAGAACTCAAAAAATTGTCAGTACAAGGTAAAATAAAATTCTTTGAAAATTTTTCACGTTATCCATAACAAGACATTTAAATTCCTTGTTCTATCAGACTATCTAGCAAATACAAGCAGCTCAACAATAGCGCTATTTGAGTTTTCATGGTAAGCAAGCATTTAATCAGATTCACAATTTCATTGAGCAACCAGATTACATATGCTGGGAACCCCCAATATTGATAAACAAGAATAATTTGCAAATATGAAGAAAATGAAGCATTTCCAGATATCAGAAACTCAATTGCATTAACTCAAGTAACTGTATAAGGCTACAGACTACAGAGAGATTTGCATTGGAAACGAGATTTCAATTTTACCAACTGAATAAAAGAAATGTAACGGAGTTAACGGGGAGTTTTCTTCTTGCCTGCAACGGTGACTCTCTTACCCTTCAAGGTTCTACAATTATTCTTTGTGCGCTGTCCTCTACATGGCAAACCCTGAATATGTCTTACTCCTCTATAGCACTGAATCTCCTTCAACCTCCTTATATTGAGAGCATTGAACCGTCTCTGAAAAATTCAAGATTCAAAACAGTCAGAGAATAAAGATACACCTGAATTTTTAGATAGAGAAAATAAAGAAGTTAGAAGGGATTACCAAATCCCCTTCAATCATATACTTGGAGACTTCATCACGAAGAGTGATTAGCTCATCCTCAGAAAAGTCCTTGGTGATTTTGTTCTGCATACTGAGATCAGAGAGGATTTGGCGAGCCCTTGAGCGGCCAATGCCATGGATGTACTGAAGAGAGTACTCAATTCTTTTGTTGTTAGGTATCTCTACACCTCCAACACGGGCACATTGGATGCTTAAACCATGAATCTAAAGATAACATAAGAATTCTATAAACTCCCAATAAAAACACAGGGGCAAAACAAATTTCTTTTTGAAACTGATAATTCAAATAAAAAAGGACTTTCAAAAGCAAAAATCTTTAATGTTTAAACCATGAAACAACTGATAATATATTACTGCAACTGATAATATACAAGAAATTATGTTTAAACCAACTACTAAACACAAAAACATCATTGGGTTGAGAAGTAAATGCAGAATTACAAGCAATTAAAGCATTTGGATTGCCAATTTATGGCTCCAATAAGTAAGCCTAATTACAATCACTTGGCTATCTCAAGTTCAGATTTTGAGAAATCACAGAACTTGCAAAAGAAGTATTATAATAAAAATCAACAGACGACTGGAAGAGAAAAAAGAGAATAACAATAAGTATAGAAAATGATTAAAAGACCCAAAAAACTTAAAATCTATAATGAAATGGGACTTGCCTTAGGAGGGTTTGAGATTGGAAGAGAGACGAAGGTAGAGAGAGAATTACTTCTCCGACCGTTGCATATTACTGCAAGTGAGGGAGCCACAGGCATTGCCAGTGTTTGTGCCATTTTTTTTTCTCCCAATTTTGCTATCGTTTCTCGCGAGCCAAACAGACGGTAAAGAGCTCCAGAAGCTACTAAATTGCTTATCCTATTAACGGAGAATCTTAGGCGTAGTCGCTCAGATGGAAAAGATCAGTACTCAATGCACCGATTGCATAACGCTGCGTTTTAGGGCCAAGTGTTTATTCACAACTTAAGATAGTTGGGCTTTCTAGCTTAGGCCAACAATCTAATTGAATTGCTAGGGGCCCAGGGGGACTGGAGCTTTTGAGTAGACATGACCACGGTCCGGTTCTAAACAGAAACCAAACTGAAATTGAACTAAATTAAATTAAAATCAAATTGTATTAAATCAAAATTATTTTTAAATTATAATTGAACCGTAACTTTAAGGTTCGGTTTCGATTCTCATAATTTTCAAATCAAATTAGAATCGGTGGTTCAATTCAATTTAAAACCGAACCTAAATTTATTATATATTCTAATTATTTGATATTGATTTGATATTTGATAAATTTGATAAATGCATGCATATTGGTTATTACTTGAAGAATTGGGTTTGGACAATCACTTAAAATATATATATATATATATATATCCTTTTATTTTCTTTTTATTATTTTTTTAGTTTCTAATTACTAAAATAACCTAATCAACGGTAATAAACAGCTAATTTTTAAGGGTATTTTGAGAAAAAAAATATTTATGAGATGTCTATAAATACTAATATTTATTCTTTATTTTTCTTCACAAAATCTCAATTTCTCTCGATCTCTATTATTCTTTTTCAAATTTAATCTCTTAATTAACATTTTAATTTTTAATTAGTTTCAAACTCAATAAATTTTTTATTATCTGCCTAATTATTATAATTTTTATTTAATAATTCTATTATTAGTATTAATTATATTACTTAAATTTTTTTATATCCATGGCAAATACAAATACAAATACAAATATCAATAAAGGCAAAGGTTTAATTGGTGAATCAACAAATTCCCTCTAAGCTCATGAAGATTGGGAATTTGATATTGATATTGATGATCAATTCAATATACATTCTATTGGGAAGCATATATCTACACAAGAAAGTTTTCAAGTAGATCAATAAGAACTTATAAATATTGAAACTAAGAATTCTAAATCCCACGTATTTAGGATTCATTTTAAGAAAACGAAGAATGATGATAACTCATTCAAGATGATGTGTAATTATTGTGGTCAAAATTTTAAATTTAATGCAGGTGGTAGATATGGAACATTCAAGAAACACATTGAAAAGAAACATCCAACCCAAGCAGATATTGACAATAAATAAAAATAAATTACAAAGTACGTAAATTCTAATTATGCTCAATTATTCAATTATAATGAAGTAAAATATAAAGAAAATTTAGCTAAATGTGTTGCTGTTGATCATTTATCTTTTAGTTTTGGTGAAAAATTAGGTTTTAATAAATTTATTCAAAATGCATGTGTTCCTCAAGCAAAACTTATTTCTAAAACTACTCTAACACGTGTAGTTTATAAACTTTATAAGAAATGAAAAAAAGATTTACAATTTTTTTTAAAAAATTTTAATGGACGTGTGCATATCGGTTGTAATATTTGGAGTGATCATTGACAAACTCATTCATATATGGGTATAACATGTCATTAGATAGATAATAATTGAAATATTCAAAAAAGAATAATTATATTTAGAATTTTTTTATGAAATACATACTGCTGATAATATTTATAGATTAATTTCTAAAATTTTAAAAGAATATTATTTAGTTTATAAAATTTTTTCAGTTGGTTTTGATAATACTGCAGTAAATATGGCTTCAATAGGTGAATTAAAAAGAATTTGTCAACCTGCTTTTGGTGGAAAATTTTTTCATATTAGATGTGTTTGTAATGTTTTAAATTTATGTATGCAAAATGGTTTAAAATCTCTTGAACTTTTTCTTCATCTAATAAGGAAAGTTATTTCATTTTTATGGACACATCCTCAAATAATGAAAGAGTGGGGAAAATTTTATAGAATAAATAATAAAATAGCAAAAAGATTTCCAAAATATGTTCCTACTTGTTGGAATTCTACCTATTAGTTGTTAAATGCATCATATGAATATAGAGATTTATTATGTACATTTATTTCAAATAATATTTCACAAGTTACTTTATATCCACAACAATGGGTTATTTGCAAAAAAAAATTAGATATTCTAAAAGTTTTTAATGATGCTACTTATACTTTGTCAGGTGTATATTATCCTACTATTCATTTATTAATTGTGCAATGTGTTAATATTGTTGGAGTTTTTGAAGAAAATGAAAATGATGGAGATTTAAAAATTACTATTGAATCAATAAAATCTAAATGGCTAAATTATTTTATGAACATTCCACAAATTTATTTAGTTGCTTGTATTTTTGATCCACGTTGTAAATTAGATGGTATGCATGATTATTTGCATGCTTATTATGATTTTATTCATTTACTTGATAGTGTAGATATCATCTCAATAATAAATGATATTAAAAAATTAGTATACACTATGTATGAAGATTTTTCTAATATTTATAGTGGACAAGTTATTTCTCAAGTTTCTCAATTTAATAGTATTACTAGTCAAATGGACAATTCAATTAAATTGAATAGAGGAGATCAAATATTGCTTCATAGACAAAAAAAACAAAGAGGGGGAACTATTTCTGAAATTGAAAGTTATTTAGAAGTTAATTTTGAGTTTGATAATAGTACAGATTTCACAATATTGAATTGGTGGAAAAAACATTCAAGTCAATATCCAATTCTTTCTCTACATGATAAACAAATTTTAGCAACCCCTTGTTTAACTGTTGCAATAGAACAAACATTTAGTGTTGGAGGTAATATTTTAAATGGAACTCGTTCAAGAATAAGTCCTGAATCAGTGGAGGCTCAAGCTTGTCTTGATAATTGGACCAAAACTGAATATAGAGAATAAGAGGTAGTCCCTGACAATTAAGGAGAATTGTTTGAAATTTTAATAACGGATGGAAATACATTCGGAATTGGAAGGTTATCTCCAAATGAATGTAGCGATTGAGGTAAGTAGGAGGTCAATAATACTAAAAGGTAAAAAAACTATATGAGCTTTGATTCTTCTATCCTCCAAGAAGTTATATAGGCATTTAATTCATGAGAATTAAGTTCAAGCCCCCCTTTTTTTTTAATAAATTTGATTCTAAACCGTATTGAAATCGTATCGAACCGAAATTAAAACCTAAATTGAAATAAAAATCAGAATCATCCCGAAACCGACGATTTCTAAACCAGACAGAAATTGCTTTTCAAAATTTCGATTTGAGTTTATTTATTTTAAAAACCAAAACCAACAGTTTTGGTTCAAAATCGCCGGTTGTAGAACTGCGGTCATGCCTACTCTTGAGGGTATATTAGTGGATTATAAATTCATCTGCGGTCAAGACAAAAAATTGTGCTAGAAAGTAATTCAAACTTAATTTTAAATGAATTATTTTTGTCTTCTGACCATAAAAACTCTATTATAACTACACAAGAACTTCAAATTGTTCTTCAACATCATATATTGTGTTTATCAAATAAACTCACCATCCTATCCTAGCTAAAGAGTTTTCTATTTTGCTTTTATCATCTGTCTTAATTTTATTTTTTTTTTCACATTTAGATTTTTCTCCCATTGATCAATCCTCTTGGTCTTCTTCTACATCTTATGCAAATTTTCCAGTACAATGACGCATATAAACCATATTGTCCCGGCGTTACCGACTAGGCAGACTAGCTCAGCCACCTGCATCGTATGACCAAATTCAAATGACAGTTCACCCATCTTGTGCCATTATTCATGCCAAGCTTTTGCCAAACTAATTGAAAAAATAACTTGTAAGCAAATTGCTTCGCCTGCTAAAAGAAAGATCTGTTAATATACAATTAAGCTGCAAATCCTGTTAAAAAGACTTCAAGCATTCTTATGGAGTATCACATTGGCATCATAAAATTTTGGCTATTGCCGCCACCAGTACCACCAAAAACAAACTAAAGGCAGCCTAATGCTGTCTTCTAAAACATAGAGCATCCTAACCAAAAAGCTGCCAACATAAAGTGTTCACAAATTGATATAACCATTCAAAACCAAAGTCTTCACAAGGACAAAACTAGCAGATGAATGTGAGTCGATTAGTCCCCACAAAGCTATTATTTACTCTCTGCTGTTGGTCACTTTTCTTATCTTCCTTGACGCTTTTGCATCACCTCAGCTAGAGACTGATGCCCATCCAGATTACTTCCATCATGCGTTTTTTGTCCTGAGCAAAAATGTGAAAGCAAATTTAAATAATAAGAAATAATTGCGGACAAATAATAACAAATGCACATCCTATTATGATAAGAACTGAATTTGCTCGACTAAAAGTAATTGCACTACAATCTGGTTCTGTTAACGAAACTAATTGCAGGTCAATGATAGATCAATGCCACTCAACAGTGATTGAGGAAAGCTTTATACTTTCTTAAAAGTAATGTTCTTACCTTTCCTGGTCCGGGCATTGGATTTAGTATGCTGTCCTCTGCAAGGCAACTGGCAAACATGATTAAATCCTCTGTAGCTCTGAATGCCGATCAGTCTCTCTACATCACTTTTAATATGTCGCCTCTAGACCGCCCAAAATTCAATCTTAGAGTAACTCATAGGAAAACAAGGTATAGTAGAGTAAAGAGAACAAGAGAGAGAGAGAGAGAGAGAGAGAGAGTTTACTAGTTCATCTCCAGTCAAGTACTTGGAGACTTCCTCTCTAAGAGAGTGGATTTCCAATCCAGACAAGTTCTTGGTATGTTTGTTCTCCATACTCAGGTCAACAAGGATTTGGTGAGCTCTCTGGCGGCCAATTCCTTGGATCTGCTGAAGTGCATACCTCAACCGTTTGTCATTTGGGATTTCAGCATTACCAATACGAAGGCATTGCACCCTTTGGTAACGGAACTGCAAAAACGAGTTACAAAAGCATCCAGGAAAAGAAAAATAAGTCCATTCAGTTTGAGAAAAAAATTGTCGAGCATAAATTGTTAGACACCAGAAAACTACAACCAACATTGCAGTGAACACGCTTCAACTATTATTATTTGATAACTAAAAGTACATATTATTCTGTACTTCATTTCTGAAGCTAATCATCAAGTTAGGACCTTTCTGCTTAGTAAAATCAATCACCCATTTGATCTCAAGTCTCAACCTTTCATGGGTTTAATTGAAATCAAAAGAATTATCAGATTAGCACTTCCAAAATGTTCTGTTATGTTTAGGCAAAAGCCATTTAACAGATAAGACATATCTAGCATCCGCAGAAAAAATAAAGAACTGGCCCATGAAGGAATGGATGAAAATTTGACAGCAGATTTTAGGATCATAACAATAGTTGTAAGCAAGCAAGCAAACAAAACATGAGAAGCAGAGTATAACATAACCATAACTAAGAATCAAATTAGCAGAACTAGATTAGTAATTGATTTCCTGAAAACCAGAGAAACACAGAAATTAAACACAAGTTGATAAACCCTAAATCACAAAATTAATAAAACCGGAGCAGCATTTGGCGTATTGAAACTGACCGACGGATTTTTAAGAAGAGATTGAGCTATATTAGTGAGTAATCCAATCGATCCACAACCAAACATCGGCAATCCCATGTCAATAGCGCGAGCAGAAGAGGATTTTGTGAAACACAACTAGTTTAATTCTACGATAATAACCCAAGCACCGAGGACGTGACTGGCTATTTCTTGGGCCCAGGTCAGAGCCCATAACTGAAAAGTCTAAAAACTAAGATTTTTTTAAGGGATTTTTTCAAAAATACCTAAAAAAAAATAAAAATTATTTCATTTTTACTATTAAAAAAAATTCAAAAATACTACATATATAAAAATATTTTTTCAAAAATAATGCATATTTAAAAATATTTTTATAAAAATATGACATATACCAAACATATACCAAAAATATATTATACATATATCAAAAAAACAGTAAAAAAAAAATAACCGTAAAATTTAAAAAAAAAAATTAAAAAACAGTATATTTATGTAATATTTCTTTTTTTAAGATAAAACTTAATTAGATATCCATTAAAAATAGAGGAAATTACACTAGTATGGTGTTTTTTATTTTATTTATAAAATTATTACTGCATTTTTTTTTTAATTTTTTTAATTTTTCATTTTTTTTTTCAATTTAACGATATTCTTTTCTCTTCATTTTCTCATCTCATTCTCGTTCATTTCCGGTATTCTTCAAGCTCTCTTCCCTAACAACATCACTGCTAGTACCAAAATTTTTATAATCCCTCACAAAACCTTATTATCATAGGACGAAAAAATCATATAATACATTATTTTACTTCGATTTCAATCTTCTTCTTATTTCTAAGTAGAAACCTGTTTTTATTGATATTGTTCTGATGATTTGTTTAATTACTTGAATTTTTCTATTTCTGGGTCTAAATTCTTAGTCGATTTTGAGTTTTATTTTCTTTTCGATCTATTGTTAATTATTTACTGATTTTTATTTGTTAAGTTGATTTCAAAATTTTATTTATGTGAATTCAGTGATTAGTCACATAATTCATATAAACAAAATTTTGAAATCAAATGAATCCACATAATTAAAATTTTGAAGTAAATCTAATAAATAGTTAAATGATAGATGACATAAAATACAAAAAAAATATAATGTAGATTCTTATGCTTTAAAGATAAATATCATTAATAAAATGCTATGTTTAGATTTTTTGAAAAAGTGATACATATTCTTCAGTTTCTTTAATTTAATTATGATTACACATACTACAATTTAATTCAACTTAACTTTAATCTTAAAATTAATTATATAAACTATGTGGAGAAAAAGCTTCTTCTGTAATTTGAGAGAAAAATGTTCTAATTCTGTACAGTTAATTACAACATATATATACATGATATATGACACCCTAATTAGGAGGTATACAATGAGAAGAATTCATATTCAAGAAAATAACCTTCTTAAATAAAAGGTGACACCTTAATTAGGAGGTATACAATGAGAAGAATTCCTATTCAAGGAAACAACCTTCCTAAATAAAAGGGAGCCTAATCGGGAGACAACTCACTTCAATACTCCCCCTCAAATGGGTGAGAAAATGTCTTTGATACCCATCTTGACAAGTGAGTAATGGAAATCTTTACTTGACACAACCTTCGTCAGTATATCAGCTAGTTGGTTTTCAGACCTGATAAAAGGCAACTGGATTACCTTTGTATCCAAATTGTCTTTAATGAAGTGTCTATCGATTTCAACATGTTTGGTTCTATCATATTGAACAGGATTATGGGAGATGTTTATAGCTGCTTTATTATCACAAAATAACTTTATTCCCACACCTGGTGGATAATAGAATTCTGTCAACAATTTCCGGAGCCAAAGAAGCTCGCATAATCCTTTTGCTATACCTCTGAATTCTGCTTCAACACTAGACCGAGCCACAACCTTTTGTTTCTTACTCCTCTACTTGACAAGGTTACCTCCTACGAATATAAGATATCCTGATATAGACCTTCTGTCTGTCACACTTCCTGCCCAGTCTGCGTCTGTGTAACCTTCCGCCTCAAGGTGGCCATTCTTTGCAAACAATAACCCCTTTCCTGGAGCTGACTTTAAATATCGAATGATGCGCAACACTGCATTCATATGATCCTCACTTGGAGCATGCATGAATTGACTCACCAAACTCACTACATGAGCAATATCAGGACGTGTATGTGACAAGTAAATCAAT
>CANXYC011185922.1:0-17699 GCA_948193065.1 Aleurites moluccanus
AAGGAGTCATTACATAGATAAGGCAAATTCCACTCTTGAAGGAAGAGAGAGGAAATGGAATCGTCGCTACCTATCAAACCCTGAAAAAGGATAAACCACAAAGGAGTGAGACGAATCTCAGTGAATAACATATATATTCCATCACTTGTGAGGCTAGGAGCTCACAAAGAAGGTCATTCAATAACAATTTACAATATTTCAAAATAATAATATCAATGCCAATAAACAAGGTTTCCAATGGAATTCAATATCAAGTTTCAAGTACAATATAGTCCAATAGGAACAATCATATAATCAATAACATTGGTCACTTGCAAGAAAAGACTGTGAACCAAATGTTATACATCCATGACAGTTAGCAAAATCCAATGAACAATGGACAGAGGCTGCAGTTAAGTAGCATGTCAATAGTCATACAGTTGATCAGACTGTATGTCTAGGAACTTAACCCCCTCCTAGATAGGGTCCCAATACAATACACTGTGCACAATGCCCGATGAATGAACATCTACCCCATCGGGAGAGTAGTACTGTCAATGATACCATATATAAGGTAAGTAAAAATATTGTCCAATAATGAACATCAATCAATACTTTATATATATATCAAAGATTCAATTAACAATGGCTACATAATCAAGAAACTTTAATAATAATACAATTTCTTAGGGAAGATTCAAGGCAACAATATACAAAGACAACAAGTAAAGAAACATATATGTTACTCACCCCAAAATTCCAATGTGTCCAACCACCTAGCACAAACTAAAAGGGTGGTCTTCCACTTCCTTGTATTTTTCTTTATCTCTCCTTTGCGAAGCTATTACAAACATAAATCTCAATTTAGAAACATAATTACATTATAATACAATAAGCAAACCTAAATTCTAAATAACATTCAGAAATCCTGAAATTTTTACCCGAACATACCCTGATATTTCACTTATAACTCATTATGTGTAGATACAAATGCTACTCTGTTTTCACTTAATTTTATCTAAGACATAATGACACATTTCTCATGTTTTGACTTTTCCCTGATTCAGATCCTAAGATCCTCATATTTACCAATTTCAGAAGGGTTACACTTCTGAAATCCCTAATCCGAGTCAGTCTGTCTCTGGGGTCCATAGTTAACAATACAGTGAGAATTTGATAAATATTCCAAAATAATAAATATTTATGACATATATATCTACAACTTTTATGTTTTGAATATTATCAAATTTCTACATTAAATACCTCAAAAATTAGCTCCAACTTTCTATTGAGTCTCAGGAATTTTACAGAAATGAAACCCTATCCGAGTCAGTCATATTTGGAGACTCATATCTCCCAACACAGAATGATTCAGTCAAAACTTTATGAAAAACATATATTATACACATACAAAGTTACAACTTTTATGTTTTGCATATTTTCAAATTCTACTTCTAAGGATATAAAGCCCAACCAGATCAAACCCACATAACACTCTCTCTCTCTCTCTCTCTCTCTCTCTCTCTCTCTCTCTTTTTCTCTTTAAATAGAGTATAAATTCAGTCATAGTAAACCCACAAATATTTAGAAGCCCACAAATGTGTCTTTTTCTCTCTCTTCAACTCTATCATACACCTTACTAATTTGAGATTTTTTTAAAAATATCCTAAAAATTAAAAAATATTTTATTTTTACTGTTATAATTTTTTTTTTCAAAAATACTACATATCTAAAAATATTTTTTCAAAAATATTATATATCTAAAAATATTTTTTTAAAAATACGATATATACCAAATATATATTAAAAATATACCACACATGTATCTAACATATACCAAAAAATAATAATAAAAAAAAAAACATGAAAAATTGAAAAAAAGAAAGAAAGTATATTTGTGTAATATTTCCTATTAATTTTCTAGCACAACTCATTTCTAGTTCAATATTAAGCAATCTAGAAAAAAAATTCATTGAAAACCATACTTTAATAGATGGAAGAAGTTGAAAAGAAGTTATTTGCTATGAGTTACCAAAAAATTAAAAAAGTCCATGATCTTTTATTTGGAACCCAACAAATGACACTGCTTTTTTCATTGGAAAATTTCCTTTTTTTTTTTTTGTCCACGTCAACAAACTTAGTAATAACTTCAAAAATTTCCATCAAATTTACACCATAAATTTCTGTAACTTATTTTTCTTATCTTCTTCATATTCCTATACCAGATCTATCCCCCTCCATCCACAGAATCATAAGCATTTATTTTTCTCTTTTGGGTGGGAAAGAACATATTAATACCTTGTTGAGAAGGATTTTTTTATTAAGTAAAAAAGAGAGTTTAAAATATAAAAGTAGAGAGGTAGAGAGCCTTCTCAATAGTGAGAAAAGAAAGACAAATTTTCTAATATTTACAAGTTAAAGAAGAGAGAGTAATTTCGTAAAAAATAATGAATTTTTGTTTACTTTTATTCAACTTTTATATTAAAATTCACCGAACTAATAAAGTGGCCGAATAATTGATAGAAGAAGTAAGTGGTTAGGAGTCTTAAAAATGTGTAATAATAAAAAAAAAAAAACATAAGGAATTGAGTGAATCTTAACAATGAAAGTTGAGTGAATCTTAATAATGAAAATTAAGTTAATTGATAAGTAAATAGGTTACATCAATTTAGAAAGTATAAAAAGTATTGTTAAGATTTTTTTTTTCGAAAAAATCCTAACAAGAATAACAAATACCATCAATCGGTAATGAATTCTTAAAATATTTTTAAAAAGTTCCTTACTACAATCAATTGAGGATATCTTAATTTAGGATCTTAAATCATTTAGAAAAAATAATTTGGGAACCATTAGAAAGCTAAAGAAGTGAATGAATGGTAAAAAAGAATTAAGTGTTTAAAAAATTTTAAATTGGAACACTTGTCGGTTTTTAATTTTTAATTAATTTTTGACAGTTCTATTGACACATCCCGCTTTAGGAATGTGACGGTCCTAGGGTACAGAGAAGTTTAAGGCTACTTAAACCGGTATAACACCTATCCTAGTAATTTACAAAAAATTTGCCGGAGTTTTCTTTGAAAATTCAAGTTAATTTCCATGATTCATATGTCATTATCAATATTAATACAATTTGTAGAAAAAATGACACTCCCAAGTATTTCCCTTATAACCTCAACTTCAATACCTCAAATAACATACAAAATACTTTAATATATATAAATAGTGATAATTTACAAAACACATGAACAAAGCTATCAATTCAGTTAATATTCCAATAATTATATAACTAAAATAATATTATAATCCTTTTATTGACCATGGAGCTCTAAAGATGCAAAAAAAACTTATAATAGAACTAGTACATGGATATAGTAGGTTCTAATATGGAGGAAAGAAGGAACCACTTATATCTACGGTGCTCCTGAAAAGTAGTAACCACAAAAATGATGAGATAAATATTTCAGTGAACAATATATATGTCACTTTACTTGTGGGACTAAAAATAACGAAATCAGCTTACAAGGAAAGTGAAGGTAATATATCAAATAACAATAAGGAATATGATAACAAAAGAGAATATAAATGAGCAATGATTGGGTTCACGGCAATGACAGATATGCAAAATTCATTGTACAATAGCAGAGGCTACAGTCTTGTAATATGTTTTTTCATATCACTTATATAGTTGATCAGACTGTATGATTATGACCACAACCCCTTTCTAGCTAGAATCCACTGTTAAAAATCTCATTGCGCACAATGCCTGATGAAATTATTATCCTACTACATCAAGTGAGTAGGTTTGTCATTAGCTATTTCAAGGTTGGTCACAATTATGGAATCACATTAGCAATCAATGAAAGGTCTGATGTTCACTTATCAATAATTTCAAGGAAAGATCATTTCAAGATGTTATGATTTTTAATCAAACAAACTTGTCAATAATTTTTAATGAACATATCAAAGAATTTAGTAGTCATTTAAAAGTAATAAAGAAGTAATAGTAGCTATAAGAGGGTTTGGCCAATAAAGTATCAAGCAAGAAAATAATAACAATTTCAATTCGTTCCAATACAAGCAAAATGACAATATACATTTCTCACCTCACGTAGCACTAGGCAAAATATAATTTTGTTTCTTCACTTAGGATATGTATCTACATCATCATTTACATCCTCTTCTCTTGAAACTACACATCAATTAAGTTCAAATTAGAACTCATTCTATATGAAATTACACTAATTCTAACCTTAATCCAATTAATTCCCTTCAATGTTTAAACCTAAAGTTTTATTTTACAAACTTCTAATTAACTGTTAATCCTAGCATTCCTGATAAAATTATATACATCTCAAGTTATATATATTTAATCACTTTAATTATTTTTTCCACTTATGAAACTATAACATATTCAAACTTCAAGTCAAATTGAATACTATAAAATTATTAGTGAATTTTCAAATTCAGTCATACTGTCTTGTAATTTTTATCCGGGCATACTTTACTTTTATGGCTATAACTCTATCTGCACACTTCTAATTACAAAAATGTTTTACAGGAATTTAGTTCACATATAAAAGAAACATTTTTTATGTTGTGAACTTTTCTTAATTCAGACTCTAAAATTCTCAAATTACTAAAGCACATTAGCCTTTCTTGCAAGTTTGTCAATTCGAACTAGTTGTACTAGTAATCTAATATCTCCTTACCCACTTCAAATTTTACAAAACCATTTTAGATACATATAAATAATACATATATCTACAACTTTCATGATTTACACTTAATTAAATTCTATCATTAAGGCTACGAAATTACAAGTTCACTTTCTGTTCACATACATAGATTCCAAATTTCCTAAATCCATATAACAATTCTTGTCTTAGTTGATTAGTTCTTAATACATAAACCTTAAATCCTAATGTTATATATATATATATATATATATATATATATATATATATATATATATATATATATATATTCACATATTTTTCTCAAATCTTCAAGTTATGTAAACATCATATTTTGTCCAGCCATTTTTTAGAAAATATATTTCTTTTGAAAATATTAAATTTTAGTGTTTTTATCATAACTAAAATTTAAAAAGGAAACAAACATTTTTATAATTCAAAATCTGTATTTTGACAAAATAAAGTAAAAAATGAAATTTAATTTAAATTTTTGGTATTTAATTATGGTTTTATTTTAAATTGATATGTGATTTGTGGGCCCAAAGTCTGATCAAACCCAAACCCAAAAATTTCAGCCCAACCCATTCAGTCCCAATTCAGTCTAGCTCAAGTTTTGATAAAAACCCAGAATCTGGCCCAACCTAATCAAACCCAATTTAATTTAACTCAGCCCAAACTAGCCTAGAGAGCTGAAATTTCTGGAACAAGGGAGGGGCGGGCATTTTTGTATTCTTCCATTTTATATATATATATATATATATATGACGTTGGAATGAAGGGTGGGGGGATGTTTTTTTGGGCTGCTTAAGATTCCTACTCAGAAAATTAACAAAAAAGGGAAAATTGAGCCTCTCTGTTGGTTTTTCCTCTACGAAAACCACCACACTCATTCCCTCTCTCAACTCCCTCTGCTCTCCCTTAGCTCCCCCTACAAAAACCACCAACTCTCTTCCTCTCTCGATCTCTTCCTCTCGGACGACTCACTCCCACAGCCTCCATAATCCAGAAACCCAGCTCTCCCTCTTTTTCTTTTCTCTTTCGCCCCAAACAAAAAAAAAAAAAACCAAAAAAAAACCGACCTCCCTCTTCTTCTCTGCTCACTCTCCCTCGACAGAAACCGAGCTTTCCCTCTGCTCTCTCTTCCCTCCACGAGAAACATCAGCTCTCTTCGCCTCTCTTCTCTCTCCCTCTTTTTTGATTTTGTGCTGGGTTTATGACTCCGTTTCTCATTGTTTCCCTTTCTTAAAATCAGGTAGTTTTTCTTTAAAAAATGGGTTTGTGTTCAGTAATTTTGCTGCTATTATTTGGGTTGTAAATGGTTCATTGCAAATATCGGGTTACTGGTTCTTCGTTTCTGATTGTTTTTTGGGTCTAGTTTTGTTTCTGAATCATATTGTTGATTTTGCTTTTGAGGTTTTCTTGTTTGGCTATCCGATTCAATCACCAGCCTGTCGGTTGATTCGTAGCTTGGGTCTGGTTTCCTGTGGTTTTCGATTGGTTTTGCTGCTTTCCAACTTTGATTTTGTTACTGAAGTTTTTGTGTGGGTCTAATTTGAATTCGATAGTTTTCGACAACCCGATTCTTGTTCTAGTTTCACGTTTGCAGTGGGGTTTCATCGTGATTCACAGGTTTCGATTTTCATGTTTCATTTTCTCACCGATTCTGCTTAAAACTCATTTTTCTTAGGTGGTTTGGTTTTAGGTGGTTTGGTTTTCGTTTGGTTGATGGATTTCATCCTTGTTTGGTGATTTTTAGTAAATCAATTAGTTTATTTTCTTTGTTTTGCGTATGGTTTTGATCGGGTCTATGTACTATATAATTTCGGTGGGTTTTTAATTTAGAACTGTATTTTCTGTTGTGTTTTTGGGGTTTCAATTTTGGGGTTTTCAGTTCATGATTTGGAGGTTTTTTTTTGGTTGACATGTATATATTGTTGGTGTTGCTCCAATTTTGGTTTGATTTTCTGGTTAATGATTCTTGAAGGTTTAATGCACTTCCGTTTATATTTGGTTTCTGTCCTGTATATTATGATTTCTGTGTTTTTTTTTCTTTTTCTGGCTCACGAATATGGGGGTTTTCGCTCCTGGTTTGGGCATGATTCCGATTTATATTTTTGAGGTTTCTGTTTCGGCGTTGTTGGGATTTTTGATTCATGATTTCTGGACTTGCATTGATTTTCATTTAATCTGTTATTGTTGGAGCTTGATTCCTGTTTCTGACTTTGAGGTTAACGATTATGTGTTTTATTCCGGGTTCGGTGGTCGAAGGCTCGTTCTAATTCTGGTTGCATTTTCTGGGTTTTTCATTTGAAAATTCAGTAGCTCTCTATGAGGTTTATTGGATTTACATCTGTTGGATTTTTGCTTACTGTTGATTTCAGGTGTTTGATTTTATCACTGAGTTTGTTTCTTTGAATCTGGTCCTATTATCTTCAACGAATTCGGTGATAATTTATCTGTTCTTGGGCTGTTCTCCCACTTTTTCAAACTGTCATGCATATAAATTTTATATATAATAAGTAAATATATATATTAATTATATATTATATTCTTTCAGGGCATTCAAGCTCCAAAATTAATTCATATGGGTTTTGGTTATGGGATTCCGTATCAATGCTTATGAATTTGATTTTGTGTTTGAAATTCATAATTCCGTATAGCCAAATTAATTTTTTTTTAAAAAAATATAAAAATAATAATAATGAGTAAAATAAATAATCTGTGAAAATGGAAAAAATTATTTTGATTTGGGTTTATTTTAAAAAAAAAAAAAAATTTAAACTAAATAATTTTAAATTAATTGTTGTGTTTGTTTGTATTTAAATTTGAATAATAATTTTGCTAATATTCAAATGATGGATTTGCATTATTTCAATCACTAATTTAATAAATTTTAAAATTTTAAAAATAATATATTTATGTAAGTATAAAAAAGGTTATGATGATGATCAGACTTGAAATCAATAAACAGAATAATTAAAAGAAAAAAAAAATAATTTTTGGTGAGGTAAACTTAAATTAAAATTATTAATTTTGGTTTGGCTTGGGTAATCTTCTTTATTTAAGGTAAGTTTAAATTTATTATTTTATTTTTTTTAATATAAAATAATTTAATTAATTTTTGTTCATCAATATTAAAAGATAATTTTAAACTTAAATATAAAAAATCAAATAAAGATTGTCCAATTTTAAATGCTAAAGTTAAAAGATTTTAATTTAAAATTTGCAATTAAGGTTATTAATTTTTTTTAATATTTTCTGATAAAAATAAATTTGAGTCTCTAAAATAAATAGAATTTATTTATAAGTTTTTATTTTTTTTTTCTTGTTTTCACTTTTTGTGTTTGTTTATTTTTGGTTTTGCAAGAGTTTATTTTTTTTTAAAATTGAAAGTGGATAGATTTAAGACAAATTAGATTTTATAAGCTTCATTGTAATTTTTATTTTTTATTGTATTTTTAAATTTTTATAATTCAAGTTCATTCTGTAATTTGTAAAATATTAATTTTTAGTTTAATTAAATAAATTATTAATTTATTTTACAGTTATTTCTTCTATTTTATTTTTTAATGAATGATTGAAATAAAAATAATAAATAAAATTAATTAAGTCCAAACCAAGTACAGTTTTTATTTTTACAGTTAATTTCATATTTTATTAATATTTGTAAATAATTTTTTTTAAATAATTATCATTCTAGTTAAAAGAAAAATAAATAAATTTGTACTTTATAAATAATAAAGAAAAATATTTTTAAAGTCAATTTAATATTTTGAAAATTAATATGTGTGATATCTAACACTTTTTTCATATGTATGTGGCTCTCGAATCCAAATTTTGATATAGCAGATTAAATTTTTTTAAAAATTTTAAAAAGTTTAATCATAAATTTTTTTAAAAATTTGTGATTGAGCTTTTTAAAATAATTTAATTGGTGGTGACTCTATTTTTTTTTTTTTCATTTTCATTTTCATTAAAAATTTTATTTTTTACTATTCTATCGCGGCGTCTTTTAAAAACGTTGTAACAAGTTCAATGGCTATCCTATTCATATACATTATCAAATTAAATTAAATATCAAGAAATAGAAATTACCTTAACCAAATTTTCTTTCCTTCTCTGTTACCTTTTGAAGTTTCCTTCCTCTTCCACCAAAATCCAATTTCCTCCTATGAACTATTCTAGTTCCTTTTCACATTTCCACCAAATCACCATAATCAACCTTCCAACAATTAAATCTCTAACTTTTGTTATGGAACATCACCAACTCACACTTGAAAAAGAGAAGTTCTTTTGAATAGAATTGAAAGAAAATGAAGGAAAGGGAGGGGTATAAGCTACGGTCAGAGGATTTTTTTTTTTTTTTTTTTAGGGAAAGTTTGATATTTTCAAGTATTTCTTAAATTAATATATATATATAGAGGGAGGGGTATAAGCTACGGCCAAAGAAGAGTTTTTTATTTTTTTTTATTTTTAGAGAAAGTTTGATATTTTCAAGTCTTTCTTTTATATATATATATATATATATTTGACATAAAAATGGTGATAAGCATTAAAGAAATAAGAAGCCTTAGGAAATGGCCATGTTTCTTCTTGATTTTTGAATAAATATTATTTAACAAAGTAAAGAAAGTTATACTTGGTCATTTGGAAGGAAATGTGACCGGCCCACACATGAATAATAAGTTTGTTTTATTTTTTTTTTAACTTTATTAATATGCTTTATTATATGAAAAAATGATGAAAAGTGTAAAAGAAATGGAAAGTTTTTATAAATGAATATGTGTTGAATATATTTATACTTTAAAATTAATAATTAAAATTTAAAAGAAATTCACTTCGCTAATTGCCATACAAGTGGCCCCCATAATTTTTTTATTTTTTATTTTTTAACATATATAAAAATATAATAACCCTAATTAAATTCTAAAACGATTAAAAATAATTTTAAAAAGTGAATATCGATAGTTGAATTTTTATGAAATGCAGAAATTATATTACTTAGAAATAATTATGAAACACCTTAATTAAATAGCTTAATATCATGAAAAAAATAATTAGGAGATTAAAAAAAGTTAAAAAAAATAATTAAAAAATTAAAATAAATTAAAATTAATGCTAATTAATTAAATCAATTAAAAAATAAAAATAAAATCTAAAAAACCTAAAATTAGGCACCTTCGATATTCAATTTTTAATAAATTTCAAAATAATTTTTTATCCGATTTCTCTTCACACACTTAAAATTTAATAAATAATAAATAAATTAAAAATAAAATTAAGTAAAATTAATAAAATTTAAATACTTAAATAGTAAATAAAAAAATAAAAAGTGAAAAATAATAATTTGATAAATTTGAGAAATAAATTAAAAAATTAATTTGATTAATTAAAAAAATAAAAATAATTATAAAATGAGAATAAGTAGCCAACCACTTTAATTGATATTTATTTATTTTTTCTTTAATTTATCTTTACCAACATTTAGATTTCATTCATTTCTATTTTTTTTTTTAATTTTTTTTTTCCTAAAATTCTAATTAATTATAAATTTATATAGATAAATATAAAAAAAATCAAATTCATCTCCATCTTCTTCGTAACTTAGCTGAAATTTGAAACGATTTTCTTCAAATTTTTTTTCTCATATCTTTTTTTCATAAATTACACTTCCATCCCCTCAAACTCCAAAATGTCAACAACAAAAATCAACATTCAGCAACAAATAAAACTAAATAATCTTGAATAAAACTTGAAACGCATTTTATTTTATGCTCAAATACATTTCAAATTACACCCAACAAAAACATATTCAATACTCTTTATTTTTCGTTTCCATTTAAGCCCAAATCAATCATAATTCTATCTTCAACTTATTTTTTATTCCATCCTTTTTTTATATATTTTTAGGAAAAATTTAACTATTCAATCTTTGTGGTGGAATCACACCGCAAAGATGAATTTCGATTCAAAGGCATTAATACGGAATTCCATATCAAAATCCCTTTAAACGAATCAATTTTGAAGTTTGAATGCCACCAAACATCATGAAAATATTTTCGGTTTTTATGCGTACAGATTCATATATATTGCATGTTGCAGAACAAAATCAAAGGAAGTCAAATAATTTGAGATTTACCAGACGAAACCACTGTAAATGGCCCAAAACCAAATCAAAATCGCAACGTCAATCGAAGAGACAAAAACTAGATCCGACGAAATCAACAAAAGGACCACAAACCCAACTAAAATCAGCGTACCAATTCTAAAATCCGAATGAACGAATCAGACTCTCAACCAAACAACACAGCAAGAAATCAATCCAAGAAATTCCAAGGAAACAAAAACCGGACCGAAAAACTCAGTGAATGTTTATGAACGAACCAATTTCAAGAATCCAAACACAAACCACCGAGAAAAAAAAATCCAACGAAAATCACAGGAGAAACAAAAGGACCAGACCCAATCAAGCTTTCAAACGGATACGGAAACTGTGCAAATCATTAAACTAAAGAACTAGGTGGAAAATAAACTAGATCCAAGAAAGAAATCGAAGGACCCAAGCCACAGACTAGAAATCAGTTTCAGATAAGGCAATAACCATGCTCACTAATCGGAAATGAAACCAAGCAATCGAGAATCAGAATCCAAAAACCCAAGAATCGAAATCCCCATAATCGAAATGCTAGTTTTCTAGAAAAAACAAAGAGTCGCCCAACGATCAAAAACAAAACAAAGCTTTCTAGAATCAAGAACCGAAATCCCCAGAATCGAAACTCTCCGAAATTCTCTCTTTCCTCTTTTCTTTCTTGTTTCACGTTTTAGTAAAACAATCCCCTAGCTCAATCAATTTCGGCTAAAACACAGGGAGTGGGTTTTTCAATTGATTTCAGCTACCAAAATAATAGAGAGCTTTTTAGTTTTTCTTTAGAGAGTGATTTTCGCCTCCAAAGAAAGAGAGAGGGAGAGAGTTCTCTGTTGAAGAGAAAAAAATTCAGAGAGTCGGCTGTAAAAGAAAAACAGAGAGAGGCCTTTTGCAAGGTTTTTTTTTTTTTTTAGGGAACTTAAAAACTTTTTCTTTTCTTTTCCTGAAGAAGAAGATGACGGCTGTAGCCAAGAATTCCCCTCTGTTTTTTCCTTTGCTGTAATGTTCCCTTATAATTAGAGTAAAAAAAATGAAAAGACTAAAATTTCCCTCTCTACTGCTTATAGAGTATACTATTATTCTACAGGCTGAAATTGGGTTTGAGCCATATTTTAGGTCTACATTTGAGCCTACAAATCACATATAAGTCTAACCACAAAATAATTAAAATTAAGTAAAAATTTAAACTCAATTTTATTTTTTTAATTTTTTTTGAAATTATAAATTATAAATTATTAAATTTTTATTTTTTTTTAAATTTTAATTATTATTAATATTTTTAAACAAATTGATAAAAACATGAAAATTATATATTTTTTTAAAAGAAATATTTCAAAAATGATTAGATAAAATATAGTGTGTATGATTGCCATTTTTTATTAATTTTTTCGTTTCAAAATGAAATGAAAAATAAGTAAAGATAATAGACATATATTTTGACCAAACATACTAAAATAAGATCATATTTAATCCTATATAACATAATAAACATTGAATTGTAAAAAATTATTTTTAATTTTATATTATTTTAATTTTTAAAATAGCATAAAAATTAAATCGTACATGGTCCTAAAAAAATCGTGAAATTTAAAACTGGTATGATAGAAAATTAAATAAATCATGAAAATTAAAATTGATATGGCAGAAAATTAAATAAATTATGAAAACTAAAGTTAGCATGGCATGGAAAATAAATTGCAAGAAATCAAACTGCGTGAATATTGATCTTTCAATGCATGACATAAAATTAAATGACAGGAATTAGACCGCATGAACTTTGACCACCCCATGCAAAAACATAAATAGCAGAAAATTAAAATGTATGAATTTTGATCATCTAACACATGATGGAAATTTAAATGATAAAAAATTAAAATGTATGAATTTTGATCATTCAATGCATGATAAAAATTTAAATGACATTAATTTAACTTAATTTAAATGGCAGGATATTAAAATGTATGAATTTTGATCATTCAAATGCGTGACAGAAAATTTAAATAACACTAATTTAAATGACATAAAATTAAAATATATGAATTTTAATCATTCAATACAGAATATTAAATTAAATAGCAGAAAATTAAAATACATAAATTTTAATCATTCAGTGTATGATAAAAAATTAAATGGTAGAAAATTAAAATGCATGAATTTTGATTATTCAATGACATAAAATTAAAATGTATAAATTTTGATCATTCAATGCACGACAGGGATTTAATCATTACATGACAGAAAATTCAATGACATTAATTTAGTTGAATTTAAATGACAATAAATTACAATGCATAAATTTTAATCATTCAATGCATGACAAGAATTTAAAATGCATGAATTTTAATCATTCAATACACTACATGAATTTAATCAATACATGACAAAAAATTCAATTAATTTAGCTGAATTTAAATGACAATAAATTAAAATGCGTAAATTTTAATCATTTAATACATGACATAAATTTAAATGACAGAAAATTAAAATGCATGAATATTGATTATTCAATGCAAAAATTTAAAAACTTAAATGACACTAATTTAGCTGGATTTAAATGACAAGAAATCTAAATGATAAAAATTTAATGGAATTAAAATAGTTTCAAGTAACTTATAACCTATTGATATGTGAGCCATGAGATCAACTCGTCTTGTCCCTTTTTATGAATTTTTTGTATTTCAATGAAGTATGGAGCTTAATACAAAAAATAAATAAAGAAAGAGTTGGATCATGGTCATGGCTGTTTTTGTGAGGGTGGTTAGTTTATTGAAATACCTGTTCAACTGATATATATACAAGTGTAAAATCCAAATAGCTATTAACAATATAAATTTTGTCATTGGTGGACCAAAGGAAAAAAGTCACATGAGCTTGCTCTCAAATTGGGGAGACATCCGGAGTAGATAAAGAATCAAACTTGAACTCGAGAATATCAAATATTGCCTTAAATCATGATGATGAGAGGAAAAATAAGGTAAAGAAAAAAGTATGGCATGAGTATGATATTTTATGGGTTTAATATGTTAACTGATGGTCTTTACCCTCCTACAAATGTAATTCCTCTATTCACATATCAACCATAATACTCCCACCTTGACTTAAATATCATAAATGTCTCTTTGTGTCGGCCTTCAATATGCAGATTAATTGTCATACTATTTTTCAAGTGCAATTTCTTTCTTTTTCTGAGACTCAGATTAACAAATTAGTAATAATAGAATTGTTCTCAAATATTTACTGAAATAATGTTAACAAGTATAGCCAAACAGGAAACTGATGAATTTATTGAAAAACCATCTAGCAATAACAAAACATTATTTGAAAATGAATGCTTCTTGAGTGATCTTGAAAAGAAAAGAGAACATAAAGGAATAAAGAAAATAACACTGCTGCTCTTGCATGTTGACTTTGTCTAAACTGTAAAATACCATGAATGATTTTTTCCAGAGTTGAATAATAATTGATTTTTGTATCTTTCCGGTATAGCCTTTATTTCGTTTTCGTCCTACTTTTTATCATCTTATATCCCTAATTGCTTTTGCCCCTGTAATCTCCCACATCATATTTTCTCTTGTAATCCCCCCACTTTGTTTTCGAGGGATCCCTTTCCAGGTTTTCATCCTTTTTTTTTTGCCAAAAACACCATTTTCTGATTTTCATCCTTGCTTCTTCTTCTTCTTTTTTTTTTTTTTTGCCAAGAACGCCCTTTTTGGGTTTTTATCCTTGCTTTTTTATATGTGCATGTATAAGAACGACTTGAAACAGAGGCGAACAATAGAAAAGAGTGACAGTGAGACAAAAAACATCATTCTATTAAATATTAAGCATAATATATTTTTACGGCATCTGAATTTACAGGCCTAAAGACATCGTCTCCATCCATGCTAGTTAAAATAAGGGCTCCTCCTGAGAATGTTTGCTTCACTATATATGGGCATTCATAATTAGGTGCCCATTTGCTTCTTGGGTCTTCTTGATTTAGTAAAATTTTCCTAACAACCAAATCTCTGGGCTGAAATTCTCTTGGGCGAACTTTCTTGTTATAAGCATCGGCCATCCTTCTCTGATACAGTTATCCACGACAAATAGTATTTAGGCATTTTTCTTCTATCATGTTTAACTGTTCATACCGAAGCCCAGCCCATTCTGATTCTTCTAATTCAGTCTCCATCAACACCTGTAAATAAAGGATTTCCACTTCAATAGAAACCACTGCTTCCATTCCATAGACAAATGAGTATGGAGTTGCCCCAGTAGATGTGCGAACTCCAATGCGTCAAGCATGTGTAATATCTATCATTTTTTTTTGTATTTTTATTAATTGTATGCTTGAGGAATTAATTAATTAAATATATAAATGTTTGAGAAATCCAGAATTTCTGGTTGCAGTTGCAGGATTTTTGTGAGGTTGATTGCATGATTTTAAAGAAATAATTTGGTAAAGTGTAAAACATGAAAGTTATGAATTTATGTCTTATTTTCAATTTTGTAAAATGGCTTGGTAGAATTCTATGTGTATGATGAGCTATGTCCCTTTGAGCAAGACTGGTCTGGTTGAGTATTTCTGCAGGAAGTCTGTGTCTGTTTGAAATTTTTGGGAATGACTGAGACAGATTGAGCCAAAGTTATGAATATGAAAGATGTTTCTTTATGTGTTGTGTTATTGGCTGTAAAATTTCAGAAATTTTGGATAATTATAACTCAATGGAGAGTAGAAATTATCAGACCCGTTCGGATGGATTATATGCAGTGAGTCTGGGTGACATTTTGAGAGTCACCATGGTCTGTGTAGTTTCCTTTGTAATTTGAATTTTGGATATATTGAGCCTCTATATGTCTATTTTAAGTGGCAAAAAGAATCAGGAAGTTTGGATATTTATAGCTCATTTGCGAGCTGATTAAGTGTAAGTTGCCGAGGAAGAGTTTGAGCTTATTAAGATCTAGTTATAGCGAGCCGGCAAAATGCGAGGTGGCATTTTACGAGCTGGCAGTGCGAGCTAACGAAGTGGCAAAGTGGAGAGGTGAGATTGGCAAAGTGGCAATTGGAAAAGAGGCATATGCGAGGTGGCATATGCAAAGTAGAGTTAGGCGGAGAGGATTTGGTGAAGAGGAAAGGCGAAGAGGCATTATGCGAAGAGGGAATGTGCGAAGTGGCAGTTTGCGAAGCAGAGTTTGGAGAAAAGGGAATGTGCGAAGTGGCAATTCACGAGCAGGATTTGGCAAAGTGAGTTGGCGAAGAGGTGAAGAGGCATTGCCGAGGTGGCATATGCGAGGAAGAGTTCGCGAGGAGAGTTTGGCGAGGCAACATATGCGAGTTGGAATAGTGAATTGGATTTTGCGAAGTAGCATTGCCGGATCAGATTGGCGAGCTGGGAAGTGCGAGCTGAGAATGGCAAGCTGGCTTAGGCGAGGTAGCATTGCCGAGGCAGGTTGGCGAGGCGAGCGGGATTTTCTAGGCAGTAGTCTATTTAAACCCAGCCATCCAGTAGCATTTTTCCACGATTTTTCTTTTTTCTTTCTTCGTTATTCTTCAGTCTTTTCTCAGATAAATCTCATTTATTTTCTAAGACATTAATATTCAAAATTAATACATTAGATCTCTAGATTAGAATATTTCAAGGCAGAAATTATCAGATTTAAGCAGAAATCTCAGGAATTTCAGTGTTGAAGAAATAATGTAAATTTTCTTCCAAAATTATTTTGTTTAGATTTATTTAAGTCTGATGGTCAGAATATTTAATTATGGGTGTAAGGAATTTATTGCAAGCATTTTAAGATGATACATTGTAATTAGTGTTGAAGGAATCAGAATTTATGAACTGTCATGAATAGTAACATGAACAGTAAATTCGAATTAAATGCAGATTTTCCTTAAGAGATAAATTAAATTGAGGATGAGAATTAAGAATAGAAACTCTAAGATGATTAAATATTTAGAAATCATGTTGAATATTATTGATTTAGGGAAAACCCTTATTTTGTATATTTGGGGAAATTTTTTAGGAGGAGAAAATCAAGGAAATTGAGGAGTTTGGAGTTGAGCAATCTGTTAAAATTTAAGAGAAATTTGTGTAAGAGGTAAGTATGAACATTTCCTTTGTTTATTGTTTCTTTGAAATAATATGACCAAGCATTCTTAAATTGTCCATCCATATAATTCCCATATATTTGATATTGCTGAATTACTAAATGATAATATTATGATGTTCTAAAATCGAAAGTTTCCCCATATTTCATATGATTACCATATATATATATATATAATGTAAATGACTTGATCAACCTTCTTGGATCAAGTTCATATGCTTCTTACTTATTAAACCCGATTTGAATGATGATATATGTTGATGGTCTTGTGACCAATATGTTTCTTGTGAGATTGAAACCACATGACCCTATGGATAGAACGCTCTTCCCAATGAGAGTAAATTCATTGGTCCATTGTGCACTTTGGGAACCCAGCTGATAGGATTTTTATGAGTGTTCCATCTAGAGGAGACCACGAGCTCTAGGAGTATGCCTGGCCAAGCATGCGTTCACGTTAAGGTAGCAAGGCTACTGATACGTATGTCATGATATGAGATAAGTTCTATCATATGAGATTTGATAATGCCATTCTTTTGTGGGCATTTTATATTCTAAACAAGAACCATGATTCGATTTGTGATATGATTTGATAGTGCTAATTGTTATAAGCACTCATATTCCTTCAAGTAAAAGCTTGATATTCTTTCATACCCATATATATAAATATATGTACATGATTATGATTTGATATTCAGATTCTTGATTCATGTTATTCATATCTTACTGAGTTGAAGGCTCACTCCTTTTCTGTGGATTTCAAGTAATAGTGTAGCTCGTTAGAGAAGATCCGGCTT
>CANXYC011186028.1:0-11773 GCA_948193065.1 Aleurites moluccanus
CTCCTTAGTGGAGGATGACATCATTTGGTCAAACATTTCAAACTTAAATTTTGAAATCCCACTTTAATTACCCTCCAAAGATTATCTACTATGAATTAATTGATTATCAAACAATAAAATAATAAATTTCCATCTCATATAAATAATTAAATAAAATCATCTCGAAAAAAATAAATTTTTGACCGTAAAAGTCAAAGTTACTATTCCGGTCAATTTTTAACCCAAATAGAAAAATTTTCACGTTTAAAATTCAAAAATTCACTTTTTATCAAAAATAAATAATTTAAATCATAGAAATATCGATTTCATAAAATTCACATATTTCACGGATCACAAAAATGCAAAATGACTAAAATACCCCCGGATCGAGAATTTCTCAATTCGGGGTATCAAGGCACAACCAATAGCACATTGAGTCATATAAACATACATCATGAATTTTATCAATATATGAGTATCAAAATCACACTTATCACTTTAAATAACACATTAACATGCAATAGCGTAGAATCGCCCCCTAACCCGGTCGGGTAAGTTTCAACCATCGTCTCTCAACTTTAGATTAACGCATTTTATGGTCCTTTAACTTTATTTTTTGTAACGATAAAGTCTCCGAACTTTAATTTTAAAACATAAAAGTCTCTTTCCAGAAATAAACTAACATTTAATTATATTTTGGTCCCTGGTTTTCAAAATACTGTTCATATAGGTCCAAAATTAATTTAATCTGCTAACCTCTACCACTACGATTTTAACCGAGGTGTTACATTGTAGTAGGTAAGGCACCAGTATTTTGGAAATGCGGTTGAGAACTAGAAGTAGCAGTGCAAGGTGTATCAACGCATGTAGTGGGCAATGGAGAGAGAGAATTGATCGTAGGAGAGATGGAGGGTGGACTAGAGAAAGAGATGGAATCAGTTGTAGAATTAAGGGAATGGAGAGGGTAATCCAGGTATGTGTCCGTGGTAGAAATAAAAGGAGAATGAGTGGTTGAGGGGCTATGGGTATCTGGTTTGGAGAAAGGAAATATATTTAAAAAAAAAAACACATCTCTACTGTAGAAAATCTATTTTGTATCTAAATTTAGAAGTTTATAAGCTTTATGGTGATTGGGGTAGCCATGGAAGAGAGCTTTTATAGCTCTGTGATCAAATTTGTCAGTAGGCAAATTGTTAGTGGCATAACAGAGGTAGCCAAAAACACGAAGATGAGAGTAAGCTGGTTGTTTATGAAATAATAGTTCATATGGGGATTTCCAAAATAGTTGATGAGAAGGAAGCCTATTAAGGAGGTATGTGGTAGCTAACACACATTCAGACCAATATTGCTTGGGCAGGTTAGCTTGAATTTGTAAAGATCTGGCTATGTCTAGGAGACGTCTGTGTTTCCTCTCAACAATCTCATTTTGTTGAGGGGAATAGAGGCATGTAGTTTGGTATGCAATACCTTTTGAAAAAAAAAATGGGTAACAATTTTGTTTAGAAATTCAGTTCCATTGTCTATCCTGACAACTTTAATTTTGTGGGAAAATTGGATTTCAAGTAAGGTAAGAAATGTGGTAAGAATGGAAGCACATTGGGCTTTTTGCTGGATCATTATGGTCCAGGTTACTCTATAATGAAATAATTGCTCCAGTAATGGACTGGACTCAATAGGGGCCTCAAAGGTCAATATGGAGTAGTGCAAAAGGAGTATCAGTGGTAGTTTGGCTTGATTCAAAAGGAAGTATGTGCTGTTTTGCAAGAGGGCATACTTGACAATGGAGAGGTTTAAAGGAAGTGGTAGAATAAGTAGGTATATGCTTTAATTTTTCAATGGAAGGGAAGGGTGTCCTAGTCTAGAATGTAGTAGTTGCATATTGATATTTGTTGAACAAGTGACATTAGCAAGGCTCTCTTTATTAAATTGCCCAAGAGAGAGCATGGTATTTACAAATGAAGGGGTCTGTCTATACAAAAGTTCTTGAAACAATCTATATAATTGTGAATCTATATGGGTTTGAGTGAAACAACTGGCATCCAAGAGATATAGCCTGGACTCTGCTCTGCCAACTGTAACCACTGCCTCATTCTCTAGTTCTTGTATAATACAACAAGTTTTAAAGAAAGTGAGTTTTAGAGGCAATGTATCAAGAAGTTTAGTGACTGACAAAAGATTAAACTCAAAGTTGGGCACAAGAAAGACTTATGTTAAGGTAAAATTCTTTGTGAATTGGATTGAACCTGCTTGTTGTACTATGGTTTGGTGTCCATTTGGTAACATGATACTAATTTCACATAGAAAGGAATGCAGGTTATGAAATAAGGCTGGATTGGGACTCATATGGTTATTGGCACCTATGTCAATGACCTAGACCTGACCTTTGATTAATGAAGCACAAGAGAGGCATGTGGAATAAAAAGTACTTGCAAAAGTGGTACTGTTAAACACTGTTTGAGGACCAACCACAGAAGCAGCTATATTGGCTTTGCCTTTGATTAAATATTGCATTTGTTATTGCAGAGAATTGAACATAGATGTGATTTCTTCTAGTTTGGTAGATGAGAGATCAACATCAGATTCAATTGGAGTATCTGAAAGAATGTCAGAAGCACTGTAGGTATGAACTTGGGCTGTTGTGTGAAATTTATTATTGCTTATAGGTTTGTCTTTCTGTTTGAACCAGTCGGGATATCCTATAAGCTTGAAACACTGGTCTCTAGTGTGACCATCCAAGTTGTAGTAGGTACAATGACCTTTAGCAGGATCATACTTCCTGATGTCTCTTCGAGAATGCTGATTTTTACTGAATAAGGCTACACCATCTAGGTTATCAGTAAATTGAGTTGAAACATGCCTTTGAGATTCTATTTTCAGTAGCATTAAATAAGTTCTATTAATTGTTGGCAAGGCTTCAAGCAAGAGGAGCTAGTTTCGTGTCTGGTCATAGCCCTCATGTAGTCCCATGAGAAACTGCATTAGCTTATTCCTATTGTCTATCTCAGAATTTGTTTTGATAGTACCACATTCACATACAGGTGGTGGATCCAAAGAAGCTAGTTCATCCCAAAGTCGCTTCAGCTTTGTGAAATAAACATCTATGGAGTCATTACCTTGACTTATAAAAGCGATTTGTCTTTGCAATTGATAAACCATTGGTCCATTGCTTTCTCCAAAGCGCTCAACAATCTCATCCCATAATGCTTTGGAATTGTCTGTGTAAATGAAGTTTTCAACAAGATCTTTGGAGATAGAATTGAGGATCCATGATGTGATCATGTAGTCACATCTCTTCCATTGATTGTAAGCATCTGTGTCTAGATCGGGAGGAAGGAAATGTCCATCGATAAAACCTAATTTATTTTTTGCGCTAAGAGCGATTTTCATAGCTCTGCTCCAAGATCGATAGTTGCTACCAGTTAGTGTGGCTGATCCAAGACCTTGCCTGGATTATCTGAAGGTTGGAAAGTCAAAGGATCTTGATTTGATTGTTGATGATGCGAATTCATGATGTCTTTGTTGTTTACGATTTGTGCTTCTTCTCTGTTAGATTTTGCCCTTGTTTTGAAGAAATTAGTTGAAGTAAGTGTGATATTTGATCGATTTCTGGAAAAGATTCCGAGTTTAATTGTGTTTGTTTAGGATTTGTGGTGGATTGAAGTTTTTGTTTGGTTGCTAAGAAAAAAATTTTGGGTTTAGGTTTTGGATCAGCTCTGATACCATGTTCAACTATCTAAAATGAAGTTTAATGAATTGGTTTCATCTCATTGATTCCTTGAAATACAGGAAAACAACTTCTTATATACATATGGAAATCAAAACTAACTAACAAACTAAAACACGTATAAAGGACTTAGTAACAAACTGTAACAATAAATATTATAGCTAACAGCTATAATTGAATCCGGACGCGCTCTTCAACAGTGAAGTTCAGCATCGCTCCTTCATCAACCACAGTGAGAAGCTCAACGACTCAAAATCACAGGTGGCGAATGGAGGTGATTGGCACTGCCTTTGTCCATCTCTCACCTGTTTCTCTTATCACCAACATCAGCGCAACCTCTCCTTGATTCCTTACCACCGATTGCTGCTACCGGGCACTAGATGCTTTGCATAGGCGGGGAGCTACTAAGGGGCAAGGCTCCCTTGATTTTTGATTTTTTTAATATTTAATTTTAGAATTTTTTCTTAATATTTGGCATAAGTATCCTTTATTGTTCTTTGTCCTGTAATATTTTTAGTGAAATCGAGGTCTTTCATTATTTTTAATAAAATATTTAAGGAAATTAAATTATCTTAACTGGTACAGTAGTCAAGTAAATAAATAAAATAAAAATTTTTATTTGTATATGTTTCTTCTTCTTACTAATAAATTAAAAATTATAGTTTAATTTCTTGATTTGCTATTTTTAAAATAAAAATAAAATATACGGTTTATATTTTTTGAGAGAAGAAAAAATAGTTTAAAAGAAAATAAAAAAAATGAATTTTACAACTAAGATAAATTATAAGTCATCACAGGTTTAATGCATTATACAAACATATAAAAATTATATTGTTTCTTCTAAATATTTTTACATCCGTCCTGATGTTTTGTTGGTCCTGATAACTATAGATAGTAAAATGAATCCGAACCTGAGAATTTGATTCGACTCTCTGATACCGAAACCGACCTAGATCTGATTTTACTTTGATAGTTATCAATCTGAAATCTGAATTATCCTATCTGAAATTGACTCGTATAAAATTAACCGATATGATAAAAACCTGAACCTGTGAATGAACCAATCTAGGGAGACGCCGAACTTGTTTACTGACTTTCTAGAGTAACTGAAAATCCGGTAATAACCTAATTCGAGAATGACCTGAATTCAAAATTGGATCAACTTGAAATAATCCAAACTTGGACGTAATCTAACAGAAAAGTAACCCAACTCGAATAATGATCGAGCAAGGAGGGTGAGAGATAAAAACGAGTTAACGTAATAACTTAATAAAAAACCAATAATAATAAAAAACAACGTAGTTTTGATTATAAAAAGATTTTTTTTTTCATTATAGATAAAAATATGAATTGAAACACAATAACTAATTATGTGTTGGATTTTTAAATTGAATTTTTCATGAAAGTAGACTAGGTAATGAATATACAAAATATATACCAGTTGGTCTTATTTTAAATCAGTGGATAGATATGACTATTAAAAATTAAAATTAATGTTTGTATGAGTCAATAGATAGTGAATTGGTAGCCTAGTTAATTTTTATAATTGATAATTGAATATTAAATATGAAATTCAAATTTTAAATTTTATCATAATTGATAAAGGATATAATGCTCTACGCAATAAATTCACTCGAAATCTAAATCGATAAATTTTATAATTGAGATGATTCGATCTGATGGTAACCTGAAACTCCATAATGACTCGAGTATTTGACGACTTGACCTGTTGATAATCCGATCCGATGACAACTGAAACTCGATCATAACCTGATCTAGTAGTTAACGATCTGACCAGTTGACAATTCGATCCGATGACAACTGAAACTCGATTATAATCTCACTTTTTGACAATCCGACTTATTGATAACCAGACTTAATGATAATTCAAACTCAATTATGACTTTACTCATAAATTAATCGACCCAAAAGATAATTTGAATCAATAATAACCTAACTTGATTAATGATTCAATCTGATATGATCTGATCTGATGATGACCGAAATCCAAAATCATATGAACTTGAATTTGACTGGAATTTAAAATCACCTATCCAACCCACCCATTTTTAAGCTATACTAATAATGAGGATTGTTATCAGTAAATATTAATTTTTGAGTGATTTGATTTAAACGATGATGTTTTCCCTTTGATTTCTTTAGTACTGTTCTTCTTTTTATGTTGTGGATTATAGCTGGTTTCAGCTTTCTTTAAACTCTTGAATATGGGTTCTTGAAATCTCGAGTGGGAATATTATTTCTTGATTCTATTTATATATTTCTTTTAATTTATTTTTTGATCAATAATTGGATTGAGTCAAGTGGGTCACTTTGTTTTTGAATTTCTTTGTGCATTTCTAGGCTATATGTTTCTTATGTTCCTTCTATTATTGGTATTTTTAATTGTGTCTTATGTATATGAATTGAAATATTTATACGGGTTGATCACCATCAATTAAGGATGAAAGTTAAATCGATCGAATCAAACTAAAATCGATTAAATTAAATTGAAATTTATAATTTTATAATTTATTTAGTTTAGTTTAATTTAAAAAAGTAAACTGAAAATTCAATTTGATTTGCGGTTTTAATACTTTTTCTCTGATTTTAAATCGAACCAAACCGAAGTTATATATATATATATATATATATTATCATTATTTTAATTAAATATATTTTATTTTATTTTATATACAACCACATATTTTTTTAATTTAATATTAATTTAAATTTTTTAAAAATATCATTCATAAAAATTAATTAAAGATAATTAAAAAAATCTAATTCTTGAAAAAAAAAATTAGTTTTGAGTATGCTATTTAATAGAATAGACAAATTTTAAGTTGTATAATATTAAATTATTTTTAAATTTTTTTATTATAGATATTTTATCGATATTTTTCTTAAATTTATAATAAAATAATGATGATTTATAAAAAAAAAAATTAGTTTGAAACTGATAAATCAAAAATATTTAAATCGAATCAAACCAAATCGAAATTAATAATTTGATTATAATGATGATTTGGTTTGATTTAAAAAAAATTAAACTGAAAATATTGATTTGATTTAATAACAACCTTTTAAATTAATCAAATTGAACCGATGTCATTCCTACCATCAGTTACTTTTTATATGTAAAAAAAAAACAATTGAAAATATTTTGTTAGTTGTAGGCGACAAAAGAGAAAAATTTAATGAAAATAGGATTATTTGTGTTAAGAATATATGGAAAAAGAGTCAAATATAAACATATTAAATAATTAATAAATTAATATTTAAGATTGATTTTCTTAAATTTATATTGAAAATTTAATATAGTATCATAACCTAATCGATCCTTGGCCCAATATGAATTTATCCAAGAGCAAACGCAAAAAATTTTAGAAAGAGGGACACTCCTCACATTTAGAAAAGAACGCAAAAATTAAAAAAAAAAAAACTATAAATTGCAAATTAAAAAATTAATTTTTAAAAATAGAAGAAATATTTTATTAATTTTAGTAAATATCAAGGATTGAATAGTAATTTATTTTAAAAATTAAAGTCAAAAAAGAAAAATAGAAAATATATGATTAATTAATATTTTATTAGAAACTAAAAAATTATTTTTTAAAATAAAAAGATTATTTTATTAATGTTACCAATTTTAAGGACTAAATAGTAAATTTACATTAAAAATTTTAAAAATTAAGAGTAAATTTACCTCTGAATTTATCTTCTATTTCAAATTTATTTTTTCGTATTGTATATTATCTTCAGTTTTTTAATTTTTTCGTCTGGTACGAGTGTTTCTTAAATTTTAATTCTTTATTGACATAGTCCATATTATAAATTTACAAGTGTCAACTGAATTTATAAAAAAAAATTTATACTCAGTTGCCACTTGAAATGACTGTTAAAAATATATGAGAAAAAAGTCTTATATTAATTAAATACATATAAAGTGATTAATATAAAAATAAGCGTTCCACCTTAATAAACTAGCTTTTAAAATTAATTTTTCTAAATTTATATTAAAATCTCAATAATTTAATTTTTTTATAAATATTTATCTGTAAAAATGAAAAAAAAAATATTTAGATTCTGAAACTAAAGCATAAAGATTAACAAATGAGTTGTCTAATATCAGGACGACTTAATTAATCTAATCATAATAATTTATCCTTTTATTTTTTTATATATAACAATTTTGTTTTATCATAATTAAAAGGTATACATACTGTTTTGCGTAGACCAATTAAATTTATTTACTTAATAGATAAAATGTGCTAAGTTTGAAACTCAAAAATAGATCTTTTTTATGTATATAAAAGCTTTATTTTGAAAAAAATATATTTATATAATTTGACTATAAATTAAATTTTAGCTAAATAATACGTATCATTTTATTTTTAAATTATTTTTTATATACTAAAAAATTAAATTCTATAAATTATTTTCTTCTAAATATAAAAATTAATAAAAATAGAATTGATTTGAATCAGGAAAATAGATTGTACAATTAATCATAAAGAATTGTAGATTATTGTTACAATAATGAATCTTGAATTTACAAATAGTTTTCATAAAAGTATTTTTTAATTGATTTTTATACGTTTTAAAAAATTGATGCTATATAAATATTTTTTTAAATAAAAAATAAAATTAATATATATTTTATAATAATAATAATAATTATTATTATTATATATTTCTAAATTATTTTTCTCATTAATATTTTAATTTTTAGTTTTATAAATTATTATAAAAATTTAAATTATTAATTATAATATTCAATCAAAGAAGGATTACAAGAGAATATAACATTAGAAATAATTAAAATATATAAAAAATATAATTTTATCTTACTTATTTATTACTCCTCAAAATAGATATTTTAAATATAAAATACATGATTATTAAAAAGAAAATTTTAAATTTATTTTTATTTTTTTAATTTATTTATCATTTTAATTTATTAATTATTTTAATTTCTTTCCACCATCTTAATTTTCTAATACTCAATATCTCTTAATTAGTTGTTATATTTTCTAACACGTTTAATAAGGGTATTATTATTAACTTAAGATAAAATATAATTTAAATTAAAAAATAAAATAATTAAATTGAGATATTTGAAATAAAAAATTAAAATATTTATTTTATAACCGATGGAGTATTTTTTTATAATATTTATTTTATATTTAATTTATTTAAATAAAATTATTATATAAAAAATAAATAACTTTAAAAATACTCTTCAAATTTTCATATTTAATACTCTATTAAATACCTTTTATTTATTTTAATTATTTTATTAAATACATTTCATACCATGTTGATGGTGATCATGCATAATATTATGATATTTATGTTCATTAATCCAATTTTATCTTCTCGTCAATTTGATAAAAAAGAAACCCAAAGGTCTATTGATTGTTTCCAGGATGTTCTATGTCGATGTAAATTTACTAAACCATCCATGTTTTTTTTAATTGTATGTGAACGTGGCATAGAGTAATTGCGCGGAAGGTGGTGTGAGGCTCTGGCAATTCTTCTAGAGTCTTCCCGCCATCCGCTTTTTTTGTAAACCAAAAATTCTCTATAATTGAGCTTATACATCACATAGACGCACTGAGGACCATAGAGAGTAGAAAGAAACGATGTCGTATTTGTTGCCGCACTTGCACTCAGGATGGGCCGTCGATCAGGCGATTCTCGACGAAGAAGAGCGCGTTGTCGTCATCCGTTTCGGCCATGATTGGGACGAAACCTGTATGCAGGTATAACCATGCCCTCTTTCTTTATCAAAATTTGTTTGACTGCGAGTGTGAATTATGTGATGCTCTAATTGATTGGCATAAATTGATGAATTTAATTTGCTATTTGGTGATGTTCTGGTTTCTAATCTTTTCCATTTTGGCTTCTATAGAATGATAAATCAAATTCATAGGGCTGTGGTTAATTCATGCCCCTCTTCTTAAAGGTACATGTTAATAAGTTTGCTTTTGATTAATAAATTTTCTATCTTTTTTTTTTTTTTTTTTTTTTTTTTATCTTGGTATGTTTTTATATTATTGTGGATGCAGAATTTTTCTCAGAAAGCGAAAATTGGGAAAACAGAAAGGTACATGGTATATAGTATAATCATACAATTTTTTAATATTCAAAATCAAAATTGATTTTGGGGTTTGGTTCAAATTGAGTTGGAACTTGAGAAAAATTCAGTTGTGGAGTGGATTTATAGTGCATATCTAAATTATAATAAAAATTGCTTCTAAGATATCTTCTGAGTTTTTGAAATAATGGGTTTTGATTGACTTGGATGTGGGGATGCAGGCAAGTGTTAAATGTGTTTGTTTATCCTCGTTTGAAGATTCATTTTAATCCACACACAAGTCAAATCATCTGCTTGTCTTTAGTTTCCTACTGAATTGCTCGTGTTAAACTGGTATGCTAGTTAAATGCTGCAACAATGTTTCATAGGATTGAAGCAGGGGGTATGCTTTTAAGAGTTATTTCTCTCTTGAGAACCAATACTGCTGTTTTTAAATAAAATCAATTACATCTTTGAACATTCATAGCCTAATAATAATTACAATAACATCGCAATATTGAACATGACGTTCTCTGGGAGTTCTGAAAGGCAATCTGGATATTCTAATTCAGTCTCAGTTTCTACTTCTTTTGTTTAGTGCTTTCATATGAAGATAATTGAGGATTATTTGGAACATGTGGAAAAATGTAATTTCCTAAAAATTGCAGCGCTCGTATTCAAATCCTTTGATTTGCTTGAACGTAGTCTAACGTGCTTGAACTTTTATGTTAATAAATTTGTCTTTGACTTTACCATAATGAGACTATTTGGAATTGAGGTTAGTATTAAAGTCCATGGGCCCATATATAAGTGGATTTATAAATGGGTAAGTGTTAGAACCCACTTGCACAAAACCAATTGGCTTGTGTTAAGTCCAACACCCACTCAATTATAAGTTTTTTATTTATTTTATCATTATTCGATGTGAGATATTTTTTCCAATACACCCCCTCAAGTGCAACCGGACTTTTGGCTCATGGCCTAACATTAACAAGCCGGTTGATACTTGCTCACAAATGGACCAACTGATATCTTTTCTTCAGCTTCGGTCCGGACTGGTATCATCATCAGTCCAACAACAACAACGAGGCTCGAACATAGATCCCAGAATCTAGTATGTTTGGATATGAAGCTCTGATACCATATTAAAATTCATGAGCTCATATATAAGTGGACTTATAAATGGGTAAGTATTGGAACCCACTTGCACAAAATCAATTGGCTTATGCTAAGTCCAACACTCACTCACTTATAAATTTTTTATTTATTTTATCATTATTTGATATGGGATATTTTTTTCAATAGTTAGAAGTTAAAACCTATGCTTTTTGTGGGAATGAAAATAAAACTTTTAAGATGTTGGAAAAAGAAGTTTTAAAGCGTTGTTTAACTATTTATAGGTTTTTATAATTAGAACAAATCTAAAATCTTCCCTAAAAGCAATTTTTAGTGATCTCTAATAAATATTCTCAACATCGTGCTTTCTCTGTTAGGATTTTAGGTCAAGTAATATGCGATTACTTGAAGTATTACATCCTAGATATCTAATTTGGAATATCTAGCATGTTGCTCCTAGTTAGTATATATATAAGATTACACTAGGGTTAAACCAGTTAATGAGCTCTTGTCCATTAGGTTCATTACAAATGTTCATTATTTATTAGGACTTATATTAGAATATATATTAGAGTTATTTAATATACCCAATAATTTTCTCTTATGTTTTACATATAGTATTTTTCAATAGATAGATAATATAATGTTCAAAATAAAATATTGAATCATTATATCACAAAAAGATTCATTACTCAAAATATAAATTCTTTAAGTACACTATCAATTTTAAAAATAAACTAAATTGAAGCAAATAAATTAAATATATATTAATAATATATATACCAATATAGAGTTTTAGGATTTAACTAAACTCAATCAAAATAGACATTTTCACTTGCAAGTGAACTATTTATTCAACTGAAAGAAAATATAAT